>JARHVA010003732.1:372500-385000 GCA_037957365.1 Torreya grandis
TGTGTGTGTGTTATCATATTCAACATGAAATAAAATATGTGTATGATTAAACCATTCATCAATATGGAATCATGACCCACCTTGTAGAACACAATTATGTTGATTAGAGAAAGATCAATAAGTAGAAGAACCAAAAACATATCTCAAATCCTCCTTAATCTTGCAAAACGTCCTCGCTAGTAGAAAAAAGCTAAACAACTGAGAACCAAACCCTCATACAAGATAAAATAAATTTCAAACAACGAAAACACCCATACAACAAACCTTAGTTAGTAGAGGAAATGAGACAAAGCCCCAGTAAACCTAAAAACCGAGTTAACAAAGAGAAATCCCCTCTACAAAACATAAAAAAAATGTAGCCAAAAGTTATCACCGCACACAACGTTGATAATTTGATTGTGTGTATAATTATACAACTCACAAAATACGCCACGTGACTTCATTTTTACATAATTTAAAAAGATATTTTATGTTTAATATGTCAAAACTCTAATTAAATAGAAATTAGTTGGATTTCAAAAATAAAAAGTCAAAAAAATCGTAAACTAAAATAAAATATATAGAAATTCAATAAAAATATCAAAGATTAAATAGAAATTAGTTGAGTTTCAAAGTAAAAAGTCAAAAAATTGTAAAGTAGAATAAAATACATGAGAGTTCAATATAAATGTCAAAAATTAAATAGAAATTAGTTGGATTTCAAAGCAAAAGGTCAAAAATTGTAAAGTATAATAAATTACATGAAAGTTCAATATGAAAGATTAAATAGAAATTAGTTGAGTTTCAAGATAAAAAAGCCAAAGAATGTTAAAGATTTGAATAAAATATATAAAAGTTAAATGTAAAGTTTCATTATTTGATAAAGTGTCACTAAAGTATGAATTGAGAAACTACTTTTGTTTATTGTATGGTTATAATAAATTGATGACAATTTATGTTATCTTTTACCTTTTTTTAATTATTATTTTTAATAAAAATATATGTTTATATTATTTAGTTTTAAATAAATTCATATTCATTTAAGTAATTGAAATTAAATTTTAAGAGAGTAATTTAATAATAAATTAAGATTAAAATTTAAAATATATTAAAAAGGTTTTAGTTCGATTAGTGAGGATGATGGTTGTTTATATTCATTCACTAAGGTACAAATTCCTTTAGATATCTTACATAAAGAATTAAGGTGTTAAGGCCAGGGTTGTGCCTAAGGTGATTTTGACAGCATGGATGTCCCTCACTCGTGATTGCTTAACTAAAAGAATTCACTGATTTAGATGTATGCTTACTCAATATTGTAAATCTGCCATATGTTTATTTCTAAAATATAAATGAAGATACTGAAATTCTATGTAATTATATAATTCCATATAATGCCTTTAGGTATATATATATATATATATATATATATATATATATATATATATATATATATATATATATATATGAGAATTCAAAACATGTTTAAAACCCTACACAAAATATTGAATCTTTAATATCATCTACTCAAAATTTTAATATAAATAAATAATATAAACATGATATTATGAGTGAAAAATCATAAAAAACTCTAATAAAAGTTAAGTAGGAAATGGTAAATAATTTTACCTTTTTTAATTTTTTTTCGTATTTTTTTTTTTTCCTTTGTTTGCTTTTTTGTAATAATGTTGGCTTTCAAATAATTAAAAGCTAGCACACTCACATCATTACAACTCCCTGCCCTTGGATGTCACTGTAGGAATGCCTTATCAATATAATTAATCTAAAATGATATAGATTTAAATATTTTATGCTTTCACAATCCATACAAATCAAATTTAAATTTAAGTAGAAACACATTTTTTCCAAAATAATAGATATTAACCATACAAATTATTATGTCGGAGGCATGTTATTGAGGGGTGAAGCCGCAAGATTTGCCTCACAATTTTTAGAGATTTGCATCTTGGTCAGCCATGGTTTTGGAGGGTAGTTTTCATCTCCCACTTTGGATATTCACTTTTTACGCCAACAAAATGCTGCACATTTCTACCCAATCATATATGCCCTATTTTTCTAAAGTTTTTTTGCTTGATCAAATAATGACACGTGTGGGTAGGGAATGTTTTATCTAGATGACCAGGGAACATAATATATGCATATTTCAAAGGTTGAAAGGTATGATAAACATCAAACCAAAATCCTAACAAGAAAGCAATTTTGTTTTTGGTGATATGTTGTTACAGTAAACTACATATGACCTACACATTGAGCCTTGAAAGTGTCACATACGAGCTATGTCTAACCAGCTTTTTTTTAATCTCACATATATTGTTGAATTAAGAGCCTCAAAGAATGATGCAAAACTCTTTTAGGGTTTAAATGCCATAATGATTGGCCTTATCAAAAATAACTATTAAATAAACAGAGTATTTATAAAAAAGTTAGCCTAACACCTTAGCAGTACCACTTAATGCATTAGCATAAATAAAAAATGATTTTTTTTAGAAATTTCTACAATAAAGCTCAAAACATGTACTTATAAGATATGATATATAATGGATTTCCACAATTACCAACACATCTGCTATTGTATTATATTTCAACTATTCAACAATAAACCAAACCAAAATAAAAACAATAGTTGAAGTCATGACTTCATGATAGGTTAGCTATGACAATAAAAAATGAGAAATATAATTGCACAACCACCACCTATCCCTTGTAAATTTTAAAAACTTACTCTAAATATTTATGTTAAAAGTGCTTTAGACTTATAACCATAGCATTCTATGAAACCACTTCTATAAATTGCATTTGCTTAAATGCCTCAGGTGCCTTTTTAGAGAACCCATGTTTTGCATAACCTGCAACCTTGACACTTCAATCTAGATGACATTTTATCGACACATTTAATTCGAAATCTTTAAAGCGTCATCAAAGAATTATGCATATCTTGGAGGCATAACATTCCATGAAACTTCTTTTGTTTCAACCATTACGTCAAATACTTTAAGGGCCTTGTGTATGCATCCAAATTTTGATTAGCAGTGTAAACTAATCTCTACATAGTTTAAATACGCTTGTTGATCTATTATCCATGTGGTGCTTCATTTTACTATTTGGATATAGATCTGTAAGTCAGTGGCTTTTGCATTTTTTCAATTTATGTTCTTACAACAAACCAAGGTTTAAATAATCATCATTAATTGCATTTAGAAATAAATTATAATAAATATATTTTACTAACAATATATTACCTATTACTGATGAGATGTGGGTGAGTTGGTAAAGTGGCTTGGTTGTTACAAGCACCACCTAGATTCAAATCTCAGTATGGTATTGGAGTTGTGGCCGATCATTGGTATTCGTAGGCTAATTATGGCCGATCATTGGTATTCTCAAGCCTATTGTGGTAATTGATGGTATTCTTGTGCTTATTGTGGTTTTTGTTGGTAAATTTGGTACTTGTGATAGATGATCACTTAGGGATTTGGGCCCTCGATTGTGTCCCAAACTGGTTGGAGCTTCAGTCAAAAGTGAAGTACATATCTAAAAAAATGATATATTACCTATTATATTATCTAATATTTATTTAGATTATATTATATATTATTAAATAAATTATTTATTTAAAATATAATTATTATTTTTTTGATTGATTTCAGGGTTGGTGGGACCCTTGCCCAATATAAGCAGAAAATTAGAAAAAATTTGGCCTGATTTGAGGCAAAAAACCTCAAGGCATGTGACCAAAAACACATGAGAGAATCAAAATATGAAATTATTCTATTATACTATTAGAACATTCATATACATGTATAGGTAAGAGAGCACAAAAGGCTTCTCGAGACAAGCATACAAAGGAACAAAACACCAACAAACTAGCTAAAAGGAAAAGATGAAACAACCACCTACTAAACATCAAGAATAATAAGAGGTTTTCCACCTTGACTCATTTCTCTCAAATATCTATCCAAAGGGGACCTTTTTGCATCCAAATACTGAGCATGTTCTTTTGCTTTGATCAACACCACTACTACCTCCACTTGATCAAATGACCCCCTAGTTCAGTAGGAGATAACTCTAAAATTTGAACAACACCACCAAGCTCTTCCTAAACCAAGGTTGAAGACCCTATTAGCCCCATGACCTGCTTATCAAACCATCTAGGCATCGAAAAGTAACCCCTATAAAAATTGTGAAGAAGGAATTTCATTGCCTCAATTCGAGTCGAGGATCTTTGAGCAACTCTCCACAAAGACAACTCAGTGATTGGGGGGGCTCTGAGCTCAGAAATGTCTAGAAGAACCACATTTTTTTCAATATCCTAACCTTGAATTACCATGTAAACTTCTTGTAATTCCTCAACAAAGCTAATAAACTTTACGAAACGTTCCCCTAAGGCCCTGAAGATAGAGGCCAAAAGAAAATTGAGACCATCTTTCTAGAGAAATGTAGTTCCAAAAATGACCCTAAGTCAAAAATCTCCATCTTCACAAGGAGATTCAACGTACACTTTGGCCTAACAAAGAACTCAACCATTTCTAGCACCTTCCTTTTATTGAAGATTAGCATCAAAAGTTTGGTGGAAAAAACTATAGCCAATTTAGAATTTACTCGCCAATGAAAGCTAAAACTCACCTCCTCCACTCCTACCACTTGGGCTATAGCCTAATCAACCTCTACCGATGTAACCCATAAGATGTGTTGCAGACGATAAGAAGAGACCTGATCAAGAAACCTCATTCCTCTTTTAGAATTACTACCAAACACCACAATAGAGAAATAAGTTCGATCAATGCTTTCTCCATATATTCCCTAACCAACACCTACAAGCGAGTTATACCCTCAATGCAAACCAAGAACAAAATGCCACACTAAAATAAACTGCTGATAAATTTCAGCATAATAGATATATAAGTGTGGGATTTCATTTCCCATGCTAATATTAATTATGATTATCATAAAATCATTGCCCCTTAAAATTCACATGCTCTACCTAAAATGATCGCATTATAAATTGATATTGGCTACATCATCAATATACAATGATATTACTTTGTAATTTTAATTCAATTAGGCTCTGCTTGATCAATTCCCACATTTGCTAAGAAATTTGCCACCCTGTTCAACTCATGAAAGCAATGTAATCCCTTCCATGCTTTGAAATGGCTAAAGATCGACTAGGCCTTGGCTAGGATATTATTGATGTTCTAGGATTTGGCTTTTTGATTGATCAAAGATTGAATAACTACTTGAGAATAACCCTCAATGATCAGAGATTCAAGACCACACGCCACAGCTAACTCCAAGGCAATAATAAGAGTTTGAGACTCAACTTCATTATTTGAGCCATCTAAAAGTTTGAAAGAGGCAACTTTGATCAGCAAACCACTACAATCTTTCAAAACACAACCTGCTCTTGATACCCCTGGATTGCCTCTACAAGCTCCATCAAAATTGAGTTTAAACCAACTTAGAGGATAAAGTTCCCAAATAACTTCTAGTCTACTTTGTTTTTTAAACTTTATTACCATTGACCTATTAATAGGAATTTAAAATATAATTATTATGATAAATTATTATTTTTTATTTTATATACTAATATAATATATTATACAATATAATATGTTGTATTAATCATATATAATACAAATTACATGAATATAAAAATATATAAATGATTTTGAATAAATATATGAATGATTATATACAATTTTAATATTTTAATTATATGTTATAATACACTGTATTAATTATTATATATAATACACATTACATGAATATAACAATATATAAATGATTATATATATAACAATATATAAATGATTATATATATATGGGAATGATTATATAGATGGTTATGTTAAATTTTAATAGTTTAATTATCTATTATATTTATAATTATATAGGTTAATGTATTAATATAGATATAAATTTATATAATTATATAAGATGTTATATATACAATAAAACAAACGTAGCATATTTATAACTCTTTATAAAAATATATTAATATAAATATAAATTATATTATATATTGTATATAAAAAATAAATTGTAGCATATTATTAAAATATATTTTTTTGTTATAATATTTTTTGTTTCTATAGAATGGTTTTTAAACTTTTTTCAACCAATGCTTTTTATTTAAATGGTTTTATGAAATTTATTTTTTATTTGATCTATTTAAACGGTTTGCATTTTTCATCATTTTCAATGGATTTTGGTTTATATGCGTACAAGTTTCATTCATTTCCTTCCCGTTTTAGAGACTTTTTAGGGTTTATAACTTACAACCATCTTTATTGTTCGCAGTCACCATCAAGGTTCGCAATCACTGCTAAAATTTATATAATATTTTAAAATATATATAATATATAAAATCAAATACTACTAAACAAATCTAAATTAATAAATTCATTTGAAAGTTATATGTGTGTTGTAAAAAATAATCAACATTGATCAATGGAATAATAAATCAATACCTAATATTTTAAATATTTTTTTGATTAGTTATATTAAAATAACCCCTTAATTATGTTATACATATTAAAATGTCAAGAAGCATATTAATATTAATCACTCAAACAATTATATAAAATATTATATTTTAATATATAATATATAACATATTAAAATATATAATACAATATATTAAAAATAAATAATATAATGTAATATAATATATTATAATATGATATATGATATATTATAATATAATATGATATATGATATAATATATTGATAAATATATATAGTATATAATATAATATTTAAAAATATTCATTAAGGTTGGTTTTTTTAATATTTTCGATGGGTCTTGTAATTTGGTTGAAGTTCTAAAGTCTGAAAATTTATTAAGATGAGGTTTTAGATTCAATTTCTATTAGTTTGTCCGTTAGCAACGAGAGTAATTTGATTGGAGATCTTGTGCACTGTCGGAGTAGTCTGATCAACGCCCTTGAGACCAACGTTCTTGAATGTTTGTCAACTATATGAAAGTGGTATGAAACCTAGGCACTAGCTTTATAAAAGTAATATGAAATTTGAGCTCCTAGTAATTCACGCTTACGCTAATCTCTGATTTAACAAGGTGATGAGAAATTATTTTCAGAGTGTAAAATGTAATGATCCTCCTAAATTCCAAAAAAAAAAGAAAGAAAAAAAATTGAAATTTAAACATTGCTTTTTGATATTAAAATGGTGGTTGATAGTAACTTCACAAAAATCATAGTAGAAAAAGATTCCCAAATCATAATACAAGCAATTATTGAAGGAAGTGCTGAATTTTGGAGGTTAAATTATTTTATACAAATTGTTTTATTTTGGTTGGTTAAGTTGGAGGGATGGTAAATAGGCCACATTTACAAAGAAATCAACATGATGGTTGATTATTTGGCCAATTTCGGCACTTATCAAATGGATCATGCCAATATAGATATTAGTGCGAAGAGGGGAAGGATTGGGGGTCCTCTTAAAAAGTGATGGCAACAGTGCTTTTAAATCTTAATAATTAGTTCCCTGGTTCTAGTTTGGGTTGTGGTAGTGTTTGTTTATTTTTATTTGTTGTTATGATTTTTTTTAGTTTTTGAGATTTGGAATAACAGACATTTTGTCTCAACGCTAATCTTTTTTCTTTAAATAATTAATATTAATTATATTGTAGTTTTCATTTGGAAGTATTTATTTTTATTTGGGTTTGTATTAAAAAAGGGACCTTTTAATCCTAATTTACTTATTATATGACCTAATAATTTACCTTTGTTTATCGAATGGATATAATAATTTGTTACACAAAGACATGTTTATTAAATAGATATGTTATATATATAAATATATAAGTTATTTTTTGTTTTATTTTTACAATTCATCACTGTTAAGTAGAATAATGAGTCTGTGTATACTTTTAAAATTGAGTTTGAAGAATGGATTTTGAAATTGAACCATGAAATAAAGAATTGTGTTGGTGACTCTTGAAGAGGCAATTTTTACATCGAATCATCTTTTTGATGAAGATAACTACATATCTTTGATTCTTATAATGAATAAAAAATTATAAAACATATTTACATTGAAATTTTAAGAAAAATGATATATATATATATGTGTGTGTGTGTATGTGTGTGTGTGTGTGTGTGTGTGTGTGTGTGTATAGAGAGAGAGAGAAATTAAAACATTGACCAACATGAAATCATTGCGCACATCGTAGAACATAATTATGTTGATCAAAGAAAGATCAAAAGAACCACAAACATATCTCAAATCATCCTTATTTACTTGTAACACCCTTGTTAGTAGGAAAGAACCAAGCAAGTGAGAACCAAACCCTCATTTATGATAAAATAAATTACAAAAAATGAAAAAAAACCCTAATAGCAAAACTTAGCTAGTAGGGAAAATGAAGCAAAGCCCTAATAAACCTTAAAAACAAGGTAATAAAGAGAAACCCTCTATGTAAAATACAAAAAAAAAGGATAACAAATGTCACACACAAAGCCAAGTGTTGTAAACAATAGATAAGAAACGACTAACATATTATGAAAGAAAAACAAAATCAATGAAGCATAAAACAAGTTAGCTAACCTACACCATCCAAAAATGTCAATGCCACAATATGGTAAAGTATCATATCCACGAAATACAATATTGTAAAGAGTCTAAATAATAGCAAGACATGTGTAACTAAGTAATTTAGCACAACATGGTAAATGAAAAGGCCATAAAAAGATATTACACGTATCAATGTAACCTATCGATTAAGATTCCCCATCATTGGCATGGTGTTTGGGTATATGAATGTCCAACATCTATGTACCCATGTATCATGTGTATTTGTATGTCCTACATGCCACTTAAGTATATTTTTGAATACACACACATGTATGTGTACATATACTAAAATCACTCTTCAGATAGTTAACAATGACAAGTTCAACATATATTTACCACACATAACTTGAGCACCCAAGCAAGGTCATAATTTGCCATCGTTTCATACTTGCATGTTATTTTATGAGTCAATCTTTTTATTACGTTGTCCAATAACTACAATAACCTCATTGTCTGTTTCAAACCTATTAAATAACCTTCACAGACATTTTCTAGACTCTCAAAGTAGTCCACCTGTACACAGGTCATTTTTGACGTTATGGCCATTATCACCAATCAATAATGACCTCACTGATCGGAACAATGTTGCTCCAAAGAATAACTCTTTTCCACAATTAAACCCAACCTTAAGGTTGGCCTAGTAACCTAGCATGTTGATGGCATGAGGAATTATTCAAAAAGATCCATATATAAACAAATCAAGACTTCATTTCAAATCCAATCGGCATTTATATACTATACATGTCTATACACTATTGTACATTGAGTAAATTTACCCTGTTTAAGGATTCTTAATTTGTATGCCATTTATTAAAAATAGTGACAAGTGAATTCTGAAGCATTCAAAGTCAAGTAAAAATAAACATTGTCGAGTAACAAAACCAATCATTAGTTACATTCATATAATGAAGGAGCACAATTATACAATCATACTGAGTGGGAGAACTATATGCAGATTGATTTCACTCATTAAAATATTAGATATGTACAAAGTGGTCAATTATGAATAAATTAATCTAAATAAATATAAATTTTATTTTTTTCGCTTTCACAAATCATACACATCTAAATTATTTCATTCATATTTAAGGAGATTATTTTTTTTCAAAAATTTAAATATAAACAATATAAATTATATTTAAATTATGTGACATGTTTTCCATTATATACCTCACAAAATGTGTCACGTGACTTCATTTTTACATAATTTAGGGAAAGTTACCAAGGCTAAATGTCAAAGATTTGAATAAAATACATGAAAGTTAATTTCAAAGTTCCATTAGTATTAGTATTAGGTAAAATGACTAAAACATGACCTAAGAAATTACCTTTGTTGACAATTTGTATTAGTATTAGGTAAAATGATTCATGTGGGACGGAATTCAATTTTTATTTGATTTGTTGGAGTATTTTATATTGTATTTGAAATTTTAATATTCTACAATTTTATATAAAGATTATGTTTATTATGATAAATATGTTATATTATTTGGAAAGATTTAAGTTTTTTTTTTTTTTTTCGATAATTTATTATTGTTGAGTAGAATAATAAGTTTATTTATATCTTTTCATATTGAAATTAAAGAAATGAGTAAAAATGAGCAATGATAAAAAATTACGTCGATGACTTTTAAGAATGCCATCTTCTATATTAAGAATCATTTTTCATCTTCATAATGAATACATTTTTTTATAAAACATCAAAATTACATTGAAATTTCAATAAAAATAATATATATATTCAATATAAAATTATATATGTGTGTGATTAAAATATTGATAAACATGGAATCATTGCTCACATCATAAAACACAATTATATTGATCAGAGAAAGACTAGAAGAAACTAAATATATATCTCAAATCATCCCTATTAACACCCCTATTAGTAGGAAAAAACTAAGATGCAGAAAACTAAACACTTATATAAGATAAAACAAATTGCAAATAACTCATGTGGAATGAAATTCAATATTCATTTGATTTGTTTGAGTATTTCATATTGGTTTTGAAACCATAATATTCCACATTTTTATATAAAATACATGTTATATTATTTATAAAGATTTAAGTTGTTGAGATTTTTTGTTAAGTAAAATAAAGGGTTTGTTTGTACTTTTAAAATTGAGGTTGAAGAAATGACTCTTGAATTGAATCATGAAACAAAGAATTACAGTGATGATTTTTGAGGAGTCCATCTCTTTATTGAATCATTGGCTACACATCTTTAATCTTCATAATAAATAAAATTATAATTCATCACATTTAGTTGAAATTTCAAGAGAATCTCTCTCTCTCTCTCTCTCTATATATATATATATATATATATATATATATATATATATATATATATATATATATATGTTTTGGTTATATTCAATATAGAATAAAATATATATGTATATAATTAAATTATTGACTAATATGGAATCATGACCCGCCTTGTAGAACACAATTATGTTGATTATAGAAATACCAATAAGCAGAGGAACCAAAAGCATATCTCAAATCCTGCTTAATATCATAAAACATCCTTGCTAGTAGGAAAAAACCAAACAAGTGATAACCAAACCCTTGTACAAGATAAAATAGATTTAAAACAACAAAAAAATCCATACAATAAACCTTAGCTAGCAGAGGAAATGAGACAAATCCCTAGGAAACCTAAAAACTAAGTCAACAAAGAGAAATCCCCTCTACAAAACACAAGAAAAATGTAGCCAAAGGTTATCACCACACACAATGTTGATAATTTGAATGTATGTGTGTGTGTGTGTTTGAAATTAAGTCAAATAATATTTTTAGAGTTATATATTTAAAAGTGATTATTCATTTGCTATGAAATAAATTATTTATATAGAGTTTGAGTTTAATTAATGTTATACCTATGAGGTGCTAATCACAACTCATTTTTCGACAAGGATTGGAAAGATTGTGTGTGTGTGTGTGTGAAATTAAGCCAAATAATATTCCTAGAGTTGTATATTTAAACGTAGTTATTCATTAACTATGGAATAAATTATTTGTATACAACTTGAGTTTAATTAATGTTATAGCTATGAGGTGCTAATCATAACTCATTTTTAGACAACAATTGAAAAGGATTATTATTATTATTATTATATATTACTATTACTATTACTATTATTACTATTACTATTATTATTTATTACTATTTATTATTAAAAGGGGGTTTTGAGAGGGCCCCGACCCTTGTACAAAGAAAGAGAAATATTTGACAATAATATACCAAAATAAGGATCAAAACAAGCCCAAACTAGGTTCTATAAACCATAACAAGTAAGAACAATCATAATGGTCTACTAATAGACTAACTATAGCAAAACAACAACAATAAATCAACAACACAGAGTTCGTAAAAAATTACTAAAGCTACAACATAAAGTCCAAGCCCATCAAGACCACTAGGTCACAAACCCAACAAAAAGGCAATTGAAAGTCATCCCACTTCTAAATAACATAAAAATTCCTCAATAGTAATAGCTGCATAAGTATCTAGATATGGATTTGGAAATTTCCTTCAATCTTATACTCCTAGTCACTCTATCACTAGGATAAATAGTTCTCTTATGTTTGGTTTTTTTATTAGACACCAAATTCCATTAGTCCTCATCCTTTCCACCATCATTTATGGGGTCTATCTCAAAGTATTCCAAATCCTTTATAACATATTCCTTACATAAATCCTTTCCAAAAATCAATCACCCTTTGATTGCTTACATGTATCTCAGTATTCAAGATTTGAGTTTTGATTTGTTTATCTTGAACAAGGGTGTCAATATTTTCCATTCCTTCATTCTACTAATCTTAATCAAGAACTTCCCTAATTCCACTTTACCCATCCTTAATATTTACATCTTCCTACATCTTCTCCAACATTTGTGTCT
>JARHVA010003732.1:390000-430000 GCA_037957365.1 Torreya grandis
ATATTGAGTAATTTTTCCTAAAAAATTACAATCAATGCATTTGACCATCTAACATGAGATCAATCAACAACTATGTTAGGGATTCATAGACAAACACTACATTTTTCCATCGTGGTCTTGAAACCTTATGTATCGATAATGATAAATGTTGGTTTTTTCAGAGCCACTCTATCTTCCCAACATACTAACTGTAGTGAAAAATCAACAATAGAGTAATAAATCAACAACACAAAGTTTATAAAATCACTAAGGTTACAATATAAAGTTAAATCCCATCAAGACCATCATGTCACAAACCCAAAAAAAGGTAGCATAAAGTCATCCCACTTCCAAATAACATAAAAATTCATCAATAGTAATAGCTACCTAAGTATCTAGATCTAGATCTAGAAATTTCCTTTAATCTTATACCCCTATTCACTCTATCAAAATCTGAATAGGTATCTTAAGTTTGGTTTTTATATTAGACACCAAATTCTAGTGTTCTTCCTCCTCTCCACCCTTGTCTATGGGCTCTATCTCAAAATTTTCCAATTCTTTTCTAACATATTATTTATACGTAGATCCCTCCCAAAAATTAATCACCCTTTAATTCGTTACATCTATCTCAGTATTATGGATTTGAGATTCGATTTGTTTCTCTTGAATAAAGGTATCTATATTTTCCATTCCTTCCTTTTACTGATCTTGATCTAAACTTATATGAATTTGGATTCTCCATCCTCAATATTTACATCTTCCTCCACCTTCTCCAACATTGGAGTCTCCAAAATATCTTAGTTCTCATCATGAGGATCATGATCTTGATCTTCCAAATCATCAAAATTCCCATCCTAAAGAATTTTTAGATCTTTCTCATCCTCCATAATTGTAGCCTCAACACATTCTTAATTTTCCTCATGTTGCCTCAGGTTCAAAGCATTCAAATTATAAGGCACAAATTATACTATACCCTTAATCTCTCCTTCCTCATTACCTGTTTGAATTGTGGTTTTGTTTTCCTTTTGATTTTCTATGGTTGGTTCCTTCTCTACCATTTATTATAGGTTTCTCTCTACCCATGCTTCCTGAGGTGCGTTAGGGTAAATGAGATCTTATTTTATCCTCCACTCAAATTTATATTGATTTTTAAAAATACATGAATTAGATTCATGATTTAATGTCTGACATGTTATACAAAGAAAAGGTAGTATTTCATATTATATCAACTAAAGCCTTTCTCCATATTTAGACATTAAATTAGAGGATGGTAACTCCTTGTTCATAAAAAACATTGACACAAAATTGAGAAAACACTAGTATTCTCTTGGATTTAGTGACTATATCAAAGTGAAAAATTTACTAAAATAATTAGCAATACCCATTAGGACCCCTTTTGTACAAAATTCTAGCAAAAGGCCTAGTAGTTTCATGCATATTGGTATTTGATTAAAATTCTCCTTGTCTAGATCCATTCTTGGATTCCATTTTTGAGGGATAACTAGGCTTTCCCTAAGAAATAGGGACTCTTGACATAACATTTGAATAATCATATTGATTAAGGAATGAAATAAAAAATAAGTCTTTGATCAGGGATGATATCTCTACATGTCCTTTGGGCTTCCACTTCTTCTTAGCCCAATATTTGAAGGTATCAATATTGGGTTATTTTTCTTGAAACTTTTTCGATCAAGGCAATTTACCATCTAATATTAAATTGATCAACAAATAGGGACCTCTTAACAAAACATTTGAACAATTCTATTGACTAAAGAATGAAATAAAAAAGAAATCTTTGATTAGGGTTAAGAACTCAACCTATCTTTTGGGCTTCCACTTCTTGTTAGCCCAATCTCTGAAGGTATCAATATTGGATTATTTTTCTTAAAACTTTCCAATCAAGGCATTTTACCACATAATATGAGATCGATCAACATTCGTGTCAAGGATTCATAGGCAAATAGCCCATTTTTCCACTATGGTTTTCTAACCTTGGCTATCAATAATGAAAATCATTAGTTTTTTTTTCCAACCACTCTATTTGCTAAATAGACTAACTGTAGTGAAAAAGAAACAATAAAATAATAAATCAACAACACATGGCCATAAAAATCTCTAAATATACAACACAATGTCCAAGCCCATCAATACCACTAGGTCACAAACCCAAAAAAAAGGAAACAAAAAGTCATCCCACTTTCAAATAAATAAAAATTCATCAATAGTAATATCTACCTAGAGTATCTAGATTTGGATCTATAATTTTTCTTGAATTTTATACTCCTAGTCACTCTATCACTAGGTTGAATAGTTCTCTTAAGTTTGGTTTTTCTGTTAAACACTAAATTCTAGTCTTCCTCCTCCTCTCCACTCTCATTGGTGGAGTTTATTTAAAAGTCTTCCAACCCCTTTCTAACATATTATTTATACATAGATCCCTCCCAAAAATCAAGCACCCTTTGACTCCTTACATCTATATCAATATTCAGGATTTAAATTTTAATTTGTTTCTCTTGAAAAAGGGTATAAGTATTTTCCATTCATTCCTAATAGTGATCTTGATCTAGAACTTCCATGACTCTACTTTCTCCATCCTCAATATTTGCACCTTATTCCACCTTATCCAACATTGGAATCTCTAAGATATCTTGATTCTTTTCATGATGATCCTGATCCTGATCTTCTAAATCAGTAGAATTTCCATCCTCAAGACTTTTTATATATTTCTCATCCACTATCGTTGTAGCCTCAATACATACTTCATTTTCCTCATGTTACCTCAGGTTCAAATAATTCAAATTTTAAGGCCCACTTTGAACTATGACATCAATCTCTTCTTCTTTATTACCTGTTTGAATTATGGTTTTTTCTTCTTTTCTTTTTCAATGGTTGGTTCCTTCCCTACTATTTGTTCTAGGTTTCTCTCTACCTATGTTCCCTAAAGTGCATTGGGGTAAATGAGTTCTTCCTTCATCCCCCACTCAAATTTATCTTTCTTTTTAAAAAGACATGCATTAGATTCATGATCTAATGTTTGAAACATTATACAAAGAAAAGGTAGACTTTCATATCATTTCAATTAAATCCTTTCTCCATATTTAGATGTTAACTTTGAGGATGGGAGGTCCTTGTTAAAAAAAACATTGATTTAAAATCGAGTAAACTCTATTATTCTCTTGGAATTAGTGACTGGATCAAAGGTGAAAATTTGACCAAAATAATTAACAATACCCATCAAGACATCTTCTTCCTAAAATTTTAATAGAATACCTAGTTATTTTACCCATATTGGTATTTGATTAAAATTATCCTTGTCTAAATCCATGCCTGGATT
The DNA here is from genome assembly GCA_037957365.1 of Torreya grandis. Lineage (NCBI taxonomy): Eukaryota > Viridiplantae > Streptophyta > Pinopsida > Cupressales > Taxaceae > Torreya > Torreya grandis. The sequence goes on from JARHVA010003732.1 coordinate 393,314, forward strand.
CCATTTTTTGAGGCATAAAAAGGTTTTCCCTAATAAATAGGGACCTCTTGACAAAACATTTGAACAATCCTCTTGATTAGAGATTGAAATAAAAAATAAGTCTTTAATCAAGGTTGAGATATCAACCTATCCTTTAGGCTTCCACTTCCTATTAGCCCAGTCTCTAAAGGTATCAATATTGGGTTAATTTTCTTGAAATTTCCAATCAAGGCATTTGAACATCTAATATGAGATCAATCAACAATTATGTTAGGGATTCATAGGAAAATAATCCATTTTCCATCATGGTCTTCAAACCTTGGGTATCAACAATCACAATCATTGGTTTTTTCATAGCCACTCTATCCACCAATAGTCTAACTGAAACAAAAAAAAATAGAACAATAAATCAACATCATAGATTTAGTAAAAATGACTAAAACTACAACATAAAGTCCAAGCCCATCAAGATCACTAGGTCATAAAACCAATAAAAATGTAGCAAAAAGTCATCCCACTTTTTAATAACATAAAAATTCCTCAATAGTAATAGTTACCTAAGTCTGGATCTAGATATGAAAATTTCCTTTGATCTTAGACTCCTAGGACCACTCTATCAATAGGTTGAATAGTTATCTTAAGTTTGGTTTTTATATTAGCCACCAAATTCTAGTATTCCTCCTCCTCTCCACCCTCATAGGTGGGATATATCTCAAAGTATACCCACTCCTTTCTATATTTATTATACATAGATCTCACCCACAAATCAAGCACCCTTTAATTCCTTACATTTATATCAATATTCACGATTTGCATTTTGATTTTTTCCTCTTGAACATAGGTATTGATCTTTTACATTCCTTCCTATTATTGATATTGATCCATAACTTCCCTAACTCCACTTTTTGCATCTTCAATATTTAAATCTTCCTCCACCTTCTCAAAGATATATTGATTCTCCTCATGATGATCTTGATTCTGATCTTCCAAATCATCAAGATTTTCCATCCTCAAGACTTTTTAGATCTTTATCATTCTTCATCATTGTATCCTCAATATACACTTCATTTTCCTCATGTTGCCTCATGTTCAAAGCATTCAAATTCTAAGATCCACCTTAAACTATTATCTTAGTATCTTGTAAGTCAGTTTTCTTTGTTATTGGGATAAGTATATTTTTATGAATCTATCCCCCTAACTTGATTGTTTATTTGAATTGTGATTTTTTTATTTTTCCTTTTCTATAGTTGATTCCTTCTCTAATTTTTATTCTAGGTTTCTTTCTACCCATGCTTTTTGAGGTGCATTCAGGTAAATGAGGTCTTCCTTTCTCCCCCACTCAAAATTATCTTTATTTTAAAAAATGCATGCATTATATTCATGATCTAATATCTGACATCTTATACAAATAAAAGGTATACTTTCATATTATATCGACTAAAGCCTTTTTCCATATATAGACATTAAATTGGAGGATGGGATTTCCTTATTTATAAAAACATTGATGCAAAATTGAGAAAACATTAGTCTTATCTTGGATTTAGTGACTATATCAAAGGTGAGAATTTGACCAAAATAATTAGCAATACCCATTAGGACCTATTCTTACCAAAATTTTAGAGGAAGACCTAGTAGTTTCAACCATATTGGTATTTGTTTAAAATTATCCTTATCTAGATCCACACTTGAATTCAATTTTTTGAGGGATAATAAAGTTTTCCCTAAGAACCAGGACCTCTTGACATAACATTTGAACAATCCTCTTGATTAGAGAATGAAAAAAAAAAAAGTCTTTTGATAAAGTTGGTTAGTGAAATTATTCCAAATATTATCCTATAAAGTCACATCAAGGTCACTCATTATAATCCCACAAGATCTCTCTATAAATTACACTACACATTAAGTAAAATATCACTACTTCTTCCTATTTCAACTCTATAACAGCCATAAACCAAGTCTGAATATTATTTATTATAGGTCAAGTTCATCTATTATCAATAATTTCTATTAATATTATATATATATATATATATATATATATATATATATATAGTCATTTTAGTTTTATAATCACAAATTATTAAATCACTCTAGGAGGGAGAACTACATTGGTCTGAGGCACATTTAGGCTATTTAGGTAACATTCAATTATGCTAGGTTTATAAGGCTAGGTCAATTATTCCCCTTACCCATTACCCCCCTTTTGGATTTTAACTCTATCTTATGTCTTGTGAAGGATATAGGGTTTTATATTTTTTAGGTATTTTGTGTGACAACATAGAACATAAATTTCATCAATCAACTCTTACAGATGATCACATAGACCCATATTTGAAAATTGTGAATATAGTCAAGCATGATGCAATCATAGTAACTAGACAAGGACATAGTGTGCCCCTATTTATCACCTATGAAATTGTCCCAACATACTAAAAATTAATATTTTATAGTGTTTTTAGGTATTTATACATAATCTACACTTATAGTATGCCTAGAAAGTTAGTTCTATCTCAATTTGAGAGACATTCTTTATCCCTAGTTCAATTTACTATTTTTAACAAGTTTCTAATTTTTGTAAATTTTGTATCATATTGTATTTACTATATATTAATATCAAATAGATATATATCAACATTTGTATTTCAATAGTTTAATTCTGTTAGTTTTAAAACACTTAAATTAAAAGGCTTAAATGCTAGGAAAATTTCAATGTTTTTTCCATGGGAAGAATTCCATGGTGAAACCCAAGTGATGGTTCCCTATATCCATGAATGGTATGGAGGTAAGGACATAGAAATTAAATTATTGAACATTTGACTTGATAGGGAAATCATGTAATATTATGTGATTCCCATCATGATAGAGGTGGGTAGCCCAGGGGAATGGACCCCAAAACCTTCCACTTATCATAACCAACACTAAACTGCATGAGGTATCCCATCATGGTCAATAAGTTATGTAAATGAAATTTAAAACATATTACATATGAAAATTAAGCATAATAATAATCAAATCATAAAATGAACACAAGAGTTATCCTAGATCAACTAGGTGTGGAAAAAAATCTAGTGCATAAGGAAATTACAATCCCCTTCCATTATGTAATTCAAAAATGTATAAGGTACTAATAAATATGGCCTTCATGGATAAAATTATCACTAAAAATATATCCAAAACTTGGATAAAATATTTCTCTATTTTTTTCACACACCTCTTAGAAATCCAACATAGTTAAGCCAACCATGTAAAACTAGGAAATAATGAGACAACAAGAAAAAAAATTCAAATTTAAAACTTAAAATGTGAATCCATCTTAAAGACTTCTCACTATGTTTTATTCCTAAAAAAAGATCTATATTTTTTATCTCTCAACTTTAAATTCTACCAAGAACCTTAAATGAACCATAGTTGAGGATTGAATTTTTTTTCAACCATTCCAATTCTCATATTATGTCTCATGTAAAAATTGTTGATGTATGAAGACCAAAAATTACAAAACCATTATAATGGTTACCCAACCACCACTATAAAACACTAATGGTTATGAAACCTTTGGGTTAGTTACATAATATACACCCTATAAATTTCAATGATTTTTCCTTCTATGGTTAATCCCCTCCATTTCAAGAGTCGAAACTCACTAACCTTATCAATATGAAAATGTCTAAACCGATGTCGTATTAAATATTCCACTATAACATATACAATTTGATTTTTTGAATATGAAAAGTCTTACAAGAATTAATTACATATAATTGGGTCTAGTGGAAACATCTGATATACATTACTAGTATGTTAGGATCTATTTTTGGATCAAGTAGATCATAATTGAGCATACACACACCTAGGTGGGAGAACTACATGTGGATTGACTCATATTTAGAGTATTGGAATGTAGGAAATGCTCAATAATTCAATATGGAATGGTTGAAGCTATCTAACCAATATTTATAACCCCTTTTTCTAATTCAATTTGGTGTCTAATTCTACTATTTATTATATAATACCAATTATCTTAGGTTTCTGAGATTCACTTACAAACTCTGCATAGGTTTTTGATGCTTTCCTTCCTAAGGTTATCAATTATAAAGCCAATATAAAGCATATCAAAATATTATGACTTAAGCAGTGAGTAAATTATATCTAAAACTTAGTTGAATACATTGGGTAGATGCACAAAGTTGGGGGAAAAACCATGGCATTCCTAAAAAAATTATAATTTATTACAAAGGGTGTGCACCCTTTTTCAAAGGGTGTACATCCTATTTATAAAACATAGAAAAAAACAATTTATTTGGTCCCAAACCTAAAGGGGTGTATGCCCTTTTCCACTAATGGCATACAACCTTTAGTAAAAAGCATACTCCCTTTCAAACATTTTTTAGGAGGTAATGCTGAAAATGCTGAATGAAAGGGCATACACCCATAGTTAAAGGGTGTATACCCTATGTATTAAAAAGGGTACATGCCCTTTGTAGAAGAAATGGCACATGCCCTTTGGTTTTACATGTTTTTTTGTGTTTGATATTATTTTTATTTGTTTGTAATATTGATTATATATGTATCAAAATACACATTTGAATACAAGTTTAAATTTTATATTTTTACACTTTAAATTTATTTTACTAAATATAAAAAATTAAGGACACTATGCATCTTTTAAAATTGATTCTAGAGTTGTAGGAGTTATCATTTAGAAGATAGTTTTTAAAAATATATTCTGGTAGTACTTAATTTTAAGAATTTTTGAATTGGAAACTATCTAAAATATTAGAGTTATTAAGCTCTAAGCTCAGGTATGGATGTCACTAGTTGAGATAGAGATAATGAACCACACACACACACACACGCACATGCGCACACGCGTGCGCACACACACACACACACACACACACACACACACACACACACACACACACACACACACACACACACACACACAAGGGCTCAGGTATGGATGTTACTAATTGAGACTAAGATAATGAACAATAAATGGATAGGATCTTAGGTATGGATTGGTCAAGATAAAGATAGGGATGAATGATAGAGATAGGGCCTATACTAACATGATGAAACAACTATATAATATGATGGGATGGAGCATGTACAAATGCAATGACCTTTCATAATTGATATGTCTAATCCTCAATGAAAATATGCTAACTTTGAAATTTCTTCTTTTTAACTTCACCTATCTAGATTCAGAGAACCTATTATCTATTAAATCAAAGGCAAAGGAAGAGTTGGGTTATGGTACAAACCTTTGGGTCACTTTACCCCAACACTTTTACTAATGAGGAGGTGTGATATAAATAGATATAAGTGAGACATTCAATATTCATCACTCTAATGTTTATTACTTAAATAACACAATCAACTTGATTATCTTATTTCCACCATGGAAATTGTGATGCTAGGAATTTGATGATGGAGGGGAGGTTAGATCAAGTGTTAGTCTCAAAATGAAATCAAAATGAAAAAAAACACACTAACAAAGCTTAACACCTCCATGCCTAGATCATTGGGGGGCTTGGTGAACAAAAAAAGATTGACAAAGCTCAATTAAAATGTAAATAAACTTATAAATTTTCCTTACTTTCCTTGAATGCTCCAAATAATGTTTTCGTTGGCTTGCTCAGATTGTGCTCAAGAAGTCTTCATCAATGGGGTTTGGCTATCTCCATATCTTCATCAATGGGGTTTGGCTATCTCCATATCCTAGAAGTCTTCTTGAAAATGTCTTGGCTTGGCTCAATTTTAGCATTATAACACTAAGCATTTTCTTGATGAATCAAATATTACATTATAACTTTACTATGTTCCAAGTTCCCTAAATGAAAAGCTCTAGGCTTGCTTTTATAGGCTTTGAAATGACTTGGAATGAGTTAAATCATAACTTTGGTTAGCTTAGTTAATCCTATTAAGATTAAAAGGTGTCAAATGGTCATGATTAACATGGAATAAACATGGGTGGGATATTTTCCAAAAATGACAACTCACAAAAGCTAATGATGAAAACCTAGGATATTCATTGATTTTTGAAAGTCCCTTTTTGATAATTACTTTAATTTCTCATGGATGAATTTAATTAGGATTTAAATGTTAATTAATCCCTTTTAGGATTTTGTAATGTTTGAGATTTTGATTTAATTCAATGTGTGCATTTGTCTTATTTAATTAATTTTTAGGTCAATTGAACATGTTTTGAAGCCAAATTTGAGACTTTTAGAGATTCTTAGGCTAGATTTTTAGAGGTTGGTAAGAATTGTTCTAAAGTTAGGTGTGAAGCCATTGGTGGCCACTTTTAGTTGTCTATAATTTGCCTCTATTTGGGAAGGCATTGTAAGCTATAAGCATAGTAACATCTTCTCAAATAATAATTGTTCTTTATGCTTATGAATTTAATGGTGAATGATGAACTATAAGGTACCCCATCGAAGGAGTGGTTAACAAATGGTCCCTTTAAAGAAGTAAATGATGGGACCAAAAAAATGAAAAATATGGGGTGAAAACATAATAATTTGGCCAAATTTGGTCAAAATCCTTGAGAATGCAAGTGGGATGGTGTATAATGGTTTGCCCAAAGGTAGTTATAATCATTACATCTTGATAGTGACAAACATGGTATGATAACACAATGATTTTACCAAAGGTGGTTATAATCATTGAGAATATAGAGTTGCTTTAGTTAGGGTAGTCAAATAGGATAAAACCATGCCCCAGTTAGGTAGAATAAATTGAATGATTTTCCCAAAGGTGGTTATAATCATTAATCCTCAAATTGGTGATAACACAATGATTTTCCCAAAGGTGGTTAGAATCATTGAGCATGCAGGTGGGATGGTGTACAATGGTTTTCCCAAAGGTGGTTATAAGAATTTTACCTTGATTATGGAAAACAAGATTGATGGATGATGATTGAAAACATGATGATGACAACTTGATACAGAGGATAAAAATGAATTGGGATAACTTGCTAGTAGGGAGATGCTCGTCTGAACTAAAAAAGATTAAAATTCTATTGATGCTTAATTACTCTATTTGGGATTAGATTATGAATGTTGTTTATTATAGTGCTAAAGAGATATTGATGCTGCATTGATGGTATTTTGAAGCTAATTTTTCATTTAGCACTAAACAGTAGGCATTATGATAGAACACCATGAGGACTTGGCCAAAATATGTAGAAGGATTGAATCATATGATCTAATACTCAAAAGAAAATAATGCACCGATGATAAAGACCATGATGATAATGTTGACGTATGAATATGGATGGATTCAAGTATAAATGCATAAAGAATCACCTAATGAATTAAGGTAACGATGCTAAAAATAAATAAACAGGCACACAAATAAACAACAAAACAAACAAAGAAACAAACAATTGTTGGTCCCAATATTAGTATAAACAAAATAAGACAAATAAGACAATGAATATTGCCCCTAAAAAATAGCAATCACTTAACAAACAAACATGGTGGGGGAATAGAAGAATAGGAAGGGGGTGGTCAAGCTATCTCCATATGCACTAGGCAAGTGGACACTACCTACATAGTTTCATGGATGATATATCCAACAAAAACATTAGGCTGAAGTAGTTCTCCCAAGAAAAGGGATAGAATAAAATGTTTATATAGAAAAAAAACATGATGGATGTGATATAAGAATATAAATGAACTCATAAAATGATGAGAGCATGGGATAAAAGGCCAAAAAGGAAGGGAAAAGTAAGTGACAAGTGATTTCTTGTGACTTAGTAAGGGTTACCATAATCCTTAAGGGAATGAAGTGGTTAATGTTTTTGGTTTTTCTAAATAGTTTTACAAATATTTTTGAAAATTTTGGAGTATCTCAACTCAATTGAGGATGACAAGATACTAAATGGTCCAAGCTCATAAAATGGCAAGGGCATGGAAAAATTGAATGTTGTTTATAAAATGGTGTGAGAATGATGGAAAGGGGGACTGAGCTAACCTCAACATGATTTGAGCACAACCCACATAGTCTCAAAATGGCCCAAGGTCATAGTAGTTCGACCTTATAATGGAGGAATTTGACTAGTATAACATCCAATTCAAACAAAATAGGCATAGTTGGTATGATGGTATAGTATAACATAGGAAATGGCAAGTTGGTATGTCAAATCACAATAAACAAATGTTTCTCCTAGTTTTCCCATAGGTGGTTATAACTAGGATACAACTAATTAGATCAATGATAATAATTTTCCCATATGTGGTTATAATTAGTAGTAAGATTGGTGAAACACTGATTTTCCCTTGTACGCAAATATAATTAGGGTCACATAAATAAACAGGGTAAGAATGGAATAAGAAATTAAAGATGAAACTACCATATTTTTTGTCTTACTACTCCAAAATACTTCTTGTGTCTAAGATTCTTTAAAAAACATATGAAACTATTCTAATTCTCCATGCTAAACATGAAACCAATAGATGAACCAAGGTTAAATAAGCTAGGATAGGATGGATCAAAACATACTTTGGTTGATAGAATGAAATGGTAAAATGGATAAGTGATAGACAAAGTGATAGGCTGTAGAATGGTAGAAATTTTATGGTACAAAGAATAATGTTGATAATATGGTACAACTTTAAATGGTCCTCATATAAAATACATCATGTCACTCAAGTGTAGTACCACTTGAGGTGTATACTATTCATAGGCTCATCAAATTCATCCCCATCTGGTGTGGCAAGCCTATATACACCCACACCATAGTCTATAATAATGATGAAATGACCTACCCAATTGGGTTTGAACTTGCCTTTATGTTTCTTTTTAGTTGTGGTATAATTTTGGTTCTCTTTAAGCACAAGATCACCAAGCTCGAATTGTTTATGTTTCACACACCAATTGTACTACCACGTAGTTTATTTTGATATGATTGAAGGTTATTCATTGCATCTATTCATTTATCATCAAGTAACTCCAACTCTTACATTTGAGCTACTCGATAGGCTTCATCATACAAGACATGTTTGAAAGAGATGCATAATGAAGGTAACTCATCCTTAACGGGAAGAATGGCTCTAGTACCATAAACAAGTGAGTATGGAGTGGCTCCTATTAGGGTCTAGTGATTGGTATGGTATGCCCAAAGGGCATGGAATATTAGAAGGTGCCAATCATGGTTGGCATCATTGACAATATTTTTAAGGATGTTGACAATGGTTTTATTTGATGCTTCTGCCTGGCCATTACCTTTAGGGCAATATGATGTGGAAAAATGTTGAGTAATCTTGTACTTGACACATAGAAATTTGACATATTTTTTAGAATGGATATCATAGTAGAAAATGAGGTGGTTGAAGATGAATTTGGAAATTTGATTTCCAATCACATAAGTGAGGGGTATAGCTTCAACCCACTTAGTGAAATATTTGATGGTGGTAAGGATATGTTTATGGTTATCTAATGAGGTGGGGTTTATCTTCCCAATGAGATCAAGGCCCCATGTAGTGAATGGCCATGGTATCAACATTAGTTTCAAATTCTTGGTTGGATCATGTATCAGATTAGCATGCCATTGACATTTATCACATCTCTTGACATATGAAACTACATCTACATCCATCATTGGCCAATAGTACCTAGTAAAAAAGATATTTTTGGATAGAACTACCCTACTGGTGTGTACTCCACATACCCTTTCATGAACTTCCCATAACACTAGTATAGATTCTATTGAAGGTAAATAATGAAGTAGAGTTCCATCAAAACTACGAGGGTATAGGGTTGGTCTGAGTAAGGTATAACATTAGGCATTATGGATGAAGGCTTTGGGTTATTTGTGGGATAATTCTAGTGGTAAAACATGGTTATGTAAATAGGAGTATAGGTTATAATTCCAAGTAGAGATGGGACCAACAATATTATAGATCATTATGATAGTTGACATTTCATGAGCTAGCATTGTTAGATTTTTAATAATAATCTGGTATTCCTTAGTTGTATCTATTTATAAAATCAAAGATCCAATGGTAGCCATGGCATATGTTGTTTTGTTATTATCCCTTGGCATATGCTCAAACTAGATGTTAGTAATCTACTGCTTTAGAGTGTTGACCATGGTTTTATAGGGAACCAACTTATCATCTTTAGTCTGAAAGTGGTATGTAACCTGATTGGTGATTAACTATGAATAACCATAAACCTTTAGATGATGTATATTCCATTTTAATAATTGTGTAAGCCTTGCTACAAGTGATTCATATTTGGCCATGTTATTGGTAGAAGGAAAGACAATTCTAAATGATTTAGGGATTAGATCCCCCTATAGAGTGATAAACAAAAGGCCTACCTCCAATCCATGTGCTATAAATGATCCATCAAAATATAGCTTCCAGTGCTACTCCTCAAGAGGTATGTCAATGATGGTCATAATAGGTTTGTTAGGAAATTAGAGTGTGAATGATTTTGTATTTGAAAGGGGTGCTTTCGTAAGCTGATCTGTAAGAAATTGCCCCTTGATGGCTTTCTAGTTCACATATTCTATCTCAAACTCATTGAGAAACATGATCCATTTATCCATATGGATAGTAGATACTTGAGTGGATCTACTTTTGAAATGACCATGGTTTTTTTATTTAACATGTAATGTCATAGTTTTTAAGCTGTAAAGACCATGGCTAAGTAGGCTTTTTCAATGGGCATATAATTATGTTCATACATGACCAGTGTATGACTTAGATAGTATAATACATGATCTTTTATATTATCATCATGTTGAGCTATAAGTGCCCCCAGGGCTTTGTTGGTAGCTAATAGATATAACAAGAATAGCTTTCCCTAAATGGAAGGCAATAAAATTGGTGGATTTATAAGACAGTCCTTTAGCTATTGAAAATATTTTTGACAATCATCATTCTAAATAAATGTTACAAACTTATTCAGTAGGTATGTAAATGGGTGGAACTTATCAACCAATTGAGATATGAAACATCAAATATACTAGATTTTACCTTGAAAACTATGGAGCTGCTTCAAATTGGTCAGTGGTGACATCTTTGTTATGGCTCATACTTTGGTTAGATTGAATTTTATGCCCCTACAAGACATAATAAAGACCAATTTTTTTCCTAATGTGATGACAAAAATACACTTATTAGGGTTAAGCCTAACTTTTTATTCATGTAGTCACTCAAATATCCTTCTTAATATTGTTGGATGATCGGCCTTGGTCTTAGATTTGACTAGTTTGTTGTTGATGTAGTCTTCAATAATGTCATGCATCATATCATGAAATATGACTATCATAGCTATTTGATAGGTGGCCCCTACATTCTTAAGACCAAATGGCATAACCTGATAATATAACATTCCCCATAGAGTGGTGAACATCATCTTGTATTAGTCTTTTGATGCTATTATAATCTGATTGTAGCCTAAGAATTGATCTATTAGTGAAAGCATCTCATAGCCCATAGTGGAGTTGATAATCATGTCAATTTTTGGAAATGAAAAGTCATCCTTTGGGAAAGCTTTGTTAATGTCTCTGAAATTAGTGCAGATTTTGATTCCTTCTAGATTTTTATTGACTGGTACCACATTGAAAATCCATTCAAAGTAGTTGATTGGCCTGATATATCTTGCTTCTAAGAGATTTTAAAAATCTTTATTGAATAATATAATAATGAGAGGATGCATCTTGCATAAATATTAATTTACTAATTTGGCATCAAGATATATAACAAGGTGGTGAATAACCAAGGTAGGGTCCAAACTAGGCATGTCAGAATAGGCCCATGCAAATATATCCACAAATTCCATCAAAAGTGTTATAAGGACTTCATGCTCCTCCTTAGTTAGGGATGCACCTAATTTAATATAATTTGGGTCATTCAAAGATCCTATGTTTACCTCTATTGTGTCTTCCACTAGAAGGGTTGAACTATCTTCAAGAATAGTGGGCAAAAATGTGAACTATTTGGCTATGTCAGAGTCCTCTATTAGGACTAGTTATTCAAGTTATCTTAGACACAATGAATCAGAATCCCCTAAGGGGAGGGATGGCCATGTGATAAATGTAGTTGTAAAATCCTGTATGATTTGATCAAATGTTTATTATTTTTCAAGATCGAATTTAGATCTATAGACAAGTTTGTCATCATTGGTATCCTGATGATTTGATCAAAAGCCTTTTCTTCTTCAAGACTAAACTTAGACCCATAAACAAGTTCATAGTTGGTGGTCTCCTGGTCTATATTCGAAAAAGGTTGAACACCCCCATCTAAGGGTGCCTAAAATAGGTTTTCACCACTAGACTGGCCTTTATCTTTACTTTTTCCCTAGTTGAAAATTGCCTCAAAGAGGTTTTCACTTTGGGACCTCAATGTTTTATTTATTTATTTTTGGCTAAGGGTGTTCACCTACTCTCCAAAATAGGATTTAGGATCTAGTTTGATTGAGAACCCTGATTTATGGTCTCCCAATAGAACATTATCCCTAAGGCCTAAAAAATCACAAAAGGCCTCATCATTCTAAAACTCATTAATTGGTACGTTGTATTTTTATTGGTCCTAGTCTATCAGTTGGGGATGATATAATAGTATTGGATCATGATGAATGACTAGTCAAAGGGTATAAATGGAATTATGGTCAAACAAATTGGTTTGGGATAAGTCATAAAATTAGCTATGATTAGACTTTGATTCACTACCGACATCATCATCACTAATCATTGGTGATGAAACTCGAATAAGATATGTGGGGTCACCCCCAGGTAGTTTAAATCTAAGTCCCTAGGTTCTTTTGTATTTAGTCATAGCTATTGGCTCAAGTGTTCCCTATTGATTTGACTTGAGGCCTCATCCTTCATAGTCTTGATTCTCCATTATCCAATTAGGAATGGGATTCTTTAAATTTTAATAATAGTCAGTTAGCTTGTCTTTATACAACCATGATTAATCACCTTCAATAGGGTCATGTCCTTGGCTAGAGGCTAGTATGAATGTGATGGGTGCTAGAATATGCTGATGGCCTTTACCCTTTTATTTCCATTGCATGAGTAGTTTAGCTTTTGTTCTTCCAAAGGACTTGGGGTTCTATGGAAGATTTACAATGTGAAAGGTGTCATGTATCAAATAATCTCCTAGTCCATTAGTTGAGATGGTATAATGATTGGATATTCAGGAGGTGGCATGTAAGAAAGTGAATTAAGGGTATCAGGGTCAATATAGTTGGCCTCTAAAAAAATTAATAAGTATGGATTTCCCTTTGTCTTTTTTGGAGACTAGATTCATGCTGAAATGGTAATTATAGCTCTTGAACTCAGCCTCTAGATGTTTGCAATGCGCATATGGATGTAAATCTCTTGGAATACTAACCTCCATCCCTAAATGGTAAAATATGATACACGAGTGCAATGATAATGGGATTTCATGAATTTCATGTAACCAAGGTCTACCCAAAATCATATTGTATGACAAATCAAGATCTAACATATGAAAAAGTGTATCATGGGTCAAGGGCCCAATGATAACTATCAAGCTAATGGTGCCTTATGATTGTCATTCCTCATTATTGTAGGCTTTGATGGTGATTATTTTTTCTTGAAGATCTGCTAAGGTATGAGTTTTAGAGACATAATATTCAGACCCAATCCATTATCTATGAGGACACATTTCACTTTGTGTCTCTTTATGTAAACTTATGTACAATGGATTATTATGCAGTGGGCCAAAGGATGACATATCACTTTGGTTTAAGGTTACTTATTAGGCCAAAGCTAGATTTCTAACCAAAGCTTGAAATTTGTCAGGGGATACGACATTTGGAAATGTAGATTAACCAAGGAACTCTATCAAGATGTTTTTGTGGATAGTAGATGTATGCAAAAAATCTAAAATAGAGATTTTTGCTGGCATCTTTTGTAATTGTTCCATAATGTCAAACATATTTTCTTGTACAATGGTAAATGGATTTTTCTAAGGTAGAATGGCTAGTTAGATGATGGGTGAAGTGGAAATTTTTTGTGGGCTTGGGATGGTAATCTTTAACCTCTGAGTTATGATTACACAATCGAGATTAGATACAGAACCATTGTTTCTAATAAATGATGATAGAGGGGGACCAGATAGGATAAGTCTCAGTTTTTGATGCACTTGTGAGTGGTCATGGGCTAACGATGAGTTATCACTATAAGGTCCTGACATGGGAATCCCTACTTGTTGGTTCACCTATGTGTGGTCCCAGGTCAAGGAAGGATTACCAAAATGGTTTGGTTTCTTTGGTATGTTTAGCAATGGTTTTGTTTGATTGGTACTTAGTCTAGAATTAATGGAAATGGTGTTAATGTGACCTCCTACAATATGGCCTATAATTGAGTTACAGTCATCTATAAGCTCATGGTAGGTCTATTGGTTATTTGTAATGATCTAGCCTTGGTCCTATCCATTATTTTAGTGTTGTTGGTTCAACTATTGGTTCTATTGAGTTTGTTGGTTTGGCCTTGGTTATTATTATTGTTATTGTTATTGTTGAAGTTGTACTAGCCACTATTATTATTATTATTATTATTATTATGGTTGTTGTTTTTGTTGTTGTTGTTGTTGATTGTTATGTTGGCGAAAAGGATTCTAATAAATGCCAAGGCTCTGATTAGAGGTGGAAGCTCCATAATCCAATGTGATCTCTCCATTTTTCTACATATTCTAAATTACATATTTAATTTTCATGAAATGCTACAAATTATGGCCATTGACCCTATGAAAATCATAGAATTATTTTGGCTTATACCAGTTTGACATGTCAGTGCCCTCACAAACTTGCTCTTTTAGAATGGGCCATCTAATCAAGTTAGCTACTACAAATTTGTGAAAGATTGATTCAATACAATCTCAAAAGTCATTAAAAACATGATGTGTAGGTATGTTTTTCCTTAAAGGAAGAGGGTTTTGCAAAGTCATAGATTACTGAGTTTATTGCATTGGTCTAGGTTTTTTTGCTTATTATGCATGTTGCAGCTATTGAAAAGGTTGTTGGGTAGGAGTAAGTTGTAAAGGTGATGTAGGATAAATATATGATGTTCACCATTTTAACATGTCATGATTATGTTACTCCATTCCCTGCAACATTATTGTTGTGTTTGAATTACTTGGGTCTATCAATTGTTATTTCCCTATGCTAATTGCAATGCTTGTGCTTGGATAGGATGTTGATTTTGGCCATTGTTATAATTTTGATTTGAGCTTTGATTTGACAAGGCTAGTTTAATGATCCCTTTGTTAATGAGGGCTCTCTCAATCATCAAACCTTTGTCAATGATTTATTTGAACATGTGTATACATTGTAATTTCAAATTGTAATATATCTCACTGTGTATATTTTTGGTAAACATAAAAACTAATAACTTGTCTAGTAGATTATGGGTGAATCAGCTAGGAAGGGCTCTATATTACTGTATATAGCTTATGAAGCTTTCACCTGGTTTCTATTTTACTTGCATTAAGTATACCAATGAAATCTTATGCTTTAGATTATAAGAGAAGTGCTTCAAAAACTTGTCCAAAAGATCATCAAAATCAGAAATTAAATTTTTTGGTAACTTTAGGAACCATTCCAAGGCTTGTCTAGCTAGTCTTCTTGGAAAAAATAACAAGTAAATGTTGTCATAGGCCACTGTTTGGCACGTGACAAAGAATTCTATCAGATGGGCCTTGGGGTTACATTTCCCCTTATATTTGTCAAACTTTGATGGCTCATACCCTGGAGGAAATGGTATTTATAAATAATCCATGTTGAAAGGGTAAGAACACACATCATCCAACTTAAACTTTTTGACTTGTTTCCTAGCTTGGATGGTGACAATTACATCCTTCATTTTTTGTAGCTCTTGTTCAAGGAAACTTGTGGGAACATTGGCCTAAGGTTTTGGTTGAGGGGTCATAAGTGGATTAGTTTGGTCAAGGTATGATGGAGGCATTTTCTAGGGTATGTTAGATTGGCTAGGAAATGAACCAAGAATATGCATGCATAGGTTAGGGTGTGATTATTGAAATTGTACATTTTATGGCATGATATTTTGGTTAGGGTTGGGTATGTAGGCTTGATGTTGGGAATATTAAGGTTAGGATCATGGTATATAGTTATACTATGCCTACTAAGGTTGAATAGGGACATGCTACTGACTAGTCATACCTTGCTATTGAGGGGGAAATTGTGAACCAAGACCCTATCTCTAAACTTGTGGCACATTTGGCATGAAAGGTAACGATTACATAATAGGTACTTAAGGAAAATTTCAACCTCCTAGTTACACGAATCCCTATTAGGAAGTGGATGCATGTTGGAGATTCGGTATCTATCATTGATCAATATTTACATATTGTTAGATAGACATCATTTGGTTTTAGATTGGCATGTTAATCTATGACTGAAGAGGTATGTTCATTGCTACTTGATGAGGTGGAAAGTTGGTTTCCCATATTGAGGTGGTAATATATTTTTCCTCTACTACATGGGTTGATTAAATAATGTCTATTGTTGTGGAATATTACTAGTCACCTATTGGGGAGGAGTAAGATTCACAACATTCTATTGTGATATGGCATTAGTCATTCGTTTAATACTTAATCCTTGTTGTTGGGTGCTAGAAGAAGCAACTGGTTGAGGATTAGAGGTAGTTGGCTGAGGTTGGGATCTAGAAACTCCTACTCCCTAAGTTTATGAACCACTAATGGTGTTAGTTGAAGGCACATTTTGTTGTTGACTATTTTTTTGTACATTAACACCACTTTGGCCTAAATTGGATGTTTCTTATTATCCACTATCTTTTGCTCATTATTCTATGTAGAAGAAAAAAACACTTATTTGATAGTTGGGGTGTTGAACATGTTCTCTACTGAAGTGTTTTGCATAAATGGGTCTAAACCTTAGTTTTTTTGACAAGTCAATTCCATTAAAACTTCTATTAAAGGAGCTAAATCAATAAGAGGTTTGTTTGACATGGTCATCTGATTAAATTTATGTGCTAGGTCTTGATATGTCTGGTTATCTATATTTGAATGAAATGGTCCTCTATGAGACCTCTTTGTGTGATAAGCATATGAGGATCTTGATATGGTATTGGTACTATCATTAGGGTTTCTAGAAGAGGCCTGTTCATTATTCTGATAAGACATGTTAAAAGGCCCTCTTAGTAAATTTTGCAAATTATCATGCCCTACCTCATAGTTTGATGGAATTGTACCATAATAAGATTGTTGTTGTTAGACATTTTCTGCAACCACATGTACACTAGCCAAATATTAGGTTGTCTATTCTTGATCTTGCTCCATGTATGGAGGAGTGTTAACCAAGTAATTATCCAAAGGATCTTGACTTTGTTCCCTTGTTTGAGTATTGTATGGTGGATAGGAATCTATCTCCAAAATAATTTCATCTCCATAAGGGTATTGAATAAAGTTTTCTTGTGTACTACCATTTCCATGTCCTAGATTTTACATGGTTCCACTACATGTATAATGAGACATGGTCAAATCTATGATAAATGTTTGGAAACAAGATAGGATGAGATTTATGCAAACTCTAAAAACCTATGTCTAAAAAGATAAAGAGTTCAAACTCTATCTAACTTGGTCTAGGATTTAGCCACATCTCCAAAAATTCTATGCAAAGACTTGGTAAAAATAGTATAATGTCATTTTTCTAACATTAAATGTTTTATAAAAATAAGGTTAATTAGAATGACCTAAAAACAAGATGCCAAAATCTAATGTCTAAACATGTTCTAAGTAGGTCTAAACTAGGAAAAATATATGTTTATAGGTATTTTGTCTAAATGTGGAATCAAAATATAGGATCAAATAGGATGTGCTAGGACTTTTGGCCAAATTCAACATCAAAAGATAGGCTTGAAATAAAGGAGATGATGATTAATCTATCAAACTTGGAATAGTTTGACAAAGACTAGGCACTTAATTCTAGACATAAACATGATCTGGTTGGTATAAAATAAAAAACAAAAGGCACTTTGAAGATGGACTAATTATAAAAAACAAAGGCATAAATAATAAAGTTTCCAAATTTGATTAATGAATTAACCTAAGTTACACAACTCAAAAGAGAAATATATGTGTATCAGCCCCTACATGTCAAGGCCTAAACCAAAATCAATCAATGTTTGGATCTGAACTTTGTAAAATTTAATCAAAAAATCAACTAAAGTAAACTAGGATTTGATGACAAAAATCTAAGAAAATTCAAACAACATGACTATGTTTAAAATAGAGATATAACAAGGCTCAAATGATTGGGTTTTAAATAATGATAATTTGGACACAAGACAAGATAAGTCTATTGAAACAATTTGGGCAGCATAATGACAATATCAATCCTAAAAAATGTGATAATGGTTTGTTTCAAATAATTATAAGGCACAAGACTTGAAATTATTGGGAAACATAATGTTACCTATCTCAATCAAGTGCCATACTCAAAGTTTTTGATAGAAAGTTTTCTATGTTAAAGAAAGATGTCAAACAGACAACATAACACCTCCTCAAATAATGGAGTAATGTTAGACACAATACTCATTCATGACATGGTATAAATAATAAAGTTTTAATTCCAACACACCAAGAAAATAAATAATAAATGACAAAAATATAACTAAGTATATCATCCTAAATCCTCTCAATGTGTAACAAAGTGGGGTTAATTAAAACTTACAAGTTATGATCGTCTAGATTGATCCCATGTGTAGAAACTTTCACGTTTATAGACAAAAGAAGAAACATGTTAATTGGATCTACATCAATTATCTTATTGTGAAAAGGTCTCATCTTTTTCACAACCAATACATCTATCAATTTCTTAGTGTAGTGTAAGTCTTAATTGATCATACATTCTAGACTGGCTTGCCACTAATGGAGATGGTTTAACCACTCAAACCACCATCCTAGTGGGGCAATCCCAATTTATTACCCCCCATGAAGAGGGGTTGAAACACTACTAGGATATGAATCCCTAGGTCGATGCATCCCTAGAGAACCTGTGAGAGGTAATGACATCCCCTTAATAAGCTAAAATTCATGAAAAGAAAGACTAGTAGAAAGACTTTAGGGTTGTGTTTAGATCACCCAATACTATGAAATTTTGGGGAGATCCTAGGAAAATTTATTTCTATGCCTTAGAATAGGCACTAAATGTAATGGAAAGGTGATTTTTATCCCATGAGTTCCCTATAGGGGATGGGGGAGAGCATACACATACTATCTTTTTTGCAAAAACAAATAATCAACAAACAAGTTTGAAAATAATTTGAGTGAAAGTTTGATTTTTAAGCACCAAATCAAATGTGATGTTGTTCTTTACTATCCCCTTGGATTAAGTGAAAAAAATTGAAAGAATATTTTCAAAAAAGACCAATTTAAGCAAGACCATCTAGTTCATTTTAAGCCCAAAGTCTAAATATATGAGACTTAGCCTAAGAGTTCATTTTAAAATACCAACTTGAAATGTTCATGATTTAAGAATTTATTTTAAGCACTAAAAATGAAGTGTTTTCTAAGACTTCACCAATCTTAGATTCATTTTAGGCACCAAATACCAAATGTGTAAGGTTTAACATGTTCATTTTAGACCCAAATTGAAATGTGCAAGATTTGACTAATTTCTGTTAAAAGTCTAAAATGAAATGTTTTATTAGTCTAAATAAGCAAATTTGGTATTCAAATCAATCCTTAAACCTCCAATAGTTAGATAATAATGACTTTCTTTGAATCACTTTATTTATTTATGCAAATGACATTTAATTTTTAACTCTTGAGTTTTTAATTTAGTTCATACGATGACCGTTCATGGTTAAAAATGACCGGTGCCTATTTAGGCAATCATCATCAAACTAGTCTATTAAAACCATCATCGATCATAAAGAATCAATTCCAATTGATTAATACCATCATCAATCACCTGTGGACCCAAAGGTAAAAACACAAAAGATAAATGTGTTACGTTAGGCTTGGTTAGCACAAAAAATGAGAAAACTTGCAAGGCAAAGTTAAGCTAATGAATTAAAATGCTTTTAAAACTTAGAAATCAAGAATCTAATTGATAGAAATAATAAAAATGAAATATTTATAAATTATTTTCCCCTGCAACCCGACCATCAGTGGTTCTCATAGAATTAAGGTTGGTTGGTCATAACCGTGGCTAGTTTAGGTCAAACCATTGCCAGGTGTACCTAATCATCACCGATCTCTGTGTAAATTTGAGAAATAAACCCAAATCAAATCTAGCCAAAACAGGGTTAAGACATAAATTTTAGAGAGATTCAATCATCCAAGTGAAGATTTAAAAGATGCATATTGATGTCCTTGGTATGTGGTATGCATTGGGTCTCACTGAGCATGCCATTTGTGATGCTAGGAATTTGATGGTGGAGGGGAGTTTAGATCAAGTGTTAGTCTCAAAATGAAATTAAAATTAAAACAAGCACACTAAAAATCTTAACACCTCCATACCTAGATCATAGGGAGAGCTTGGTAAATAAACAAAAAATGACAAAGCTTGACTAAAATGTAAATAAATTTATAAATTTACCTTACCTTCCTTGAATGCTACAAATGATGTGTTCATTGGCTTGCTTGGATTGTGATTAAGAAGTCTTCATCAATGGGGTTTGGATATATCCATATCCTCTTAGCACCATGATTGGATTGTATTTGTCTTGATTTTGCTTGAAAATGACTTGGCTTGGATCAATTTTAGCATTATAACACTATGCATTTGCTTGATGAATCAAATCTTGCATTAAAACTTTACTATGTTCCAAGCTTCCTAAATTAAGAAATCTATGATTACTTTTATAGGATTTGAAATGACCTGAAATGAGTTAAATCCTAACCTTGGTTAGCTTAATTAACCTTGGTTAGCATGGAATAAGCATGGGTGAGATATTTTCTAAAAATGACAACTCACAAAATATAATGATGAAAACCTAGGGTATTCATTGATTTTTGAATTTCCCTTCTTTATAATTTCTTTAATTTCTCATAGATGAATTCAATTAGGATTTGAATGTTAATTAATCCCTTTTAGGCTTTTACAATGTTTGATATTTTGATTTAATTCAATGTGTGCATTTGTCTTATTTAATTGATTTTTAGGTCAATTTAACATGTTATGAAGCCGAATTTGAGTCTTTTAAATATTCTTGGGCTACATTTTTAGAGGTTAGTAAGAATTGCTCTAAATTCAAGTGTGAATCCATAGGTGTCCACTTTAAGGTGTCTACAAAAATCATATGACAATCTCCTTGGAGTAATACTTCATGGACCTACCTAATCTATTGGAAATGAATGAGGCTAATCACCCTAGTGAAATATATTTAAAATGGAAGAAATCAAAACATCATTCAAGATTCATCTGAAAAAATACCATTCACTCTAAAATAAATGTCAAACATATGGGTGAATCTATGCATGATTTGATTCCAATCTCAAGCATACATGAGATCACCACTTCATTATAGACATGCATATAATAGATTCATCTTGTATCATTATAAAATCACATAGGATACTACCACTAACACAATGACAACCAATACTATTTAGGGTGGAGGAGAGTACGTTTGAACCCTATATTCTCAAGCTCATTTCATATTTGATCATATCACTATTTCCCTCTCCATAAACAATATGGAGAGATGGGGTTAAGCATATAAATGCTTGAATTTAGTGCCCACACACACACACACACGTGTGTGTGTGTAAACATAAGGAACACTCAACCATTCAACTATATATATATATATATATAACCATAAATAACACTCAACCCTTTAACTATATATATAGTTAACTGGTTTAGTGTTCCTTATGTCCAATAATCAATACCAATCTTTGTATCTAGTATTAAGTGGTTGAGTTCTTTCTCTAGTACTCAATAGTATTCTAGTACCACTTGAATCCCTCTAAGGCTTAGTATTAACAATTGGAATTGAAAACAACATCATCTTGCAAGGAATTTTGAAAATCCTATTCTTCTCCACTATAATGCATTAAGATCTCAGTATTAACTCAAATACTATGCCTATATTAAGTATTTTTTAATTCTTTCCTATGATATCAAAATCTCAAACTCAACTCAAATCCTAAGCCTTTTCACTACTAATCATCAAGTGAATAAGCTACTTGTACAAAATGAAATCCAAAATTCCCTCCATCTAGAAACATTTTGGTATATCTTGATAAGTGTACTTCAAGGATTGGACACTTCATTCATATGTAATGTGGTCTTTATATATCCACCATCAATCCCTCATCAACCCACATCATTCCTCATCATCCCTAATCACTCCATCATTGAATTTCATCATCCCTAATCATACCTCATAATCCCTAGTCATTCCCTCATCAACCCTTATTTTACCTCATTGTCCCTAATCACTCCCTCATAATCCCTCATCAACCCTCCCCATCCTTACTCACTGCCTCATTAGATATCATTTTCCTTCTTCATCCATAGTCATTCCCTCATCATCCCTCATCATCCTTAATCATCCCTAATCATCCACTCATAAAACCTCATTTTCCATAAATACACCCTCATCAACCATTATTATCCCTAATCACTCCATCATCAACCCTCATCGCCCCTCTTCATTTCTAGTCACACCCTCATTAGCCTTCATTATCCCTTATCATTCTTAAACACTTACTTTTTAGCCTTCATTATCTATTATCATCCCTAATCACTCCATTATCATCCCTTATCATCCCTAGTCACTCTTTCATCATCCCTTTTTTTCTCATTCCTCATCCTTCTTTTTCCCTCATCATCCCTAACCACTCCTTCATTGGACTTCATCATCCCTAATCACTCTTTTATCAACCATAATTAATTATCACCATTCTTAATCACTCCATTATCATTCCTAATCACTCCCTCACTATCCTTCATTATCCCTAATCACTCCATCAACCCTCATCATCCCTAATCATCCCTAAACTCTCCCTCATCAACTTTCATCTTCCCTCATCATTCTTAATCAATACTATAACTATTGGGTATAAGCCCTATCTATATATTTAACATGGCCCTAGTTTTTTTAGGGTTTAATTCTTCACTGTAAGGTATTTTAGTATTCAACACCTATAATATTCAATGCCTTCCTTCATTTCATAGGTTTAAGGTAGGTCATTAAGAATGGCACCAGACACTAGATTGGCATGATTATAGACTTGACTGCATGCCCTAGTTACCTTGATCTAGTATAGTATTGAGTTCAAGAGGGAATCAATAGGTACTAACCTCAATAGGATTGGAAACTAACTAAAATATTATATTTATTAAGCTCCAAGCTCAGGTATGGATGTCACTAGCTGAGATAGAGATAAAGAGCCACATATATAGACATGGGCCCATATATGGATTGGTTGAGATATATATAGGGATGAATGGTAAAGATATGGAATATGATAACATAGATGTAACATCTATGATATATTATGGGATGGATAATGCATGAATGTATGGAACTATATTGACTCATACATCCAACCCTCAATAAAATATGAAAACTTCACATTAGATTATTTATTTTCACCTTTAGCTATTGATGGGTTTCATCAATACACTTCATTTAATATTGTCAATCTAGGGTTGATGTCTAAAGGTTGTATGTAATAGGAGAAAGAGACCTTTGGAAAATGGTTCCTTCTATCACACTCCACACTTTTTAGGAATTAAAAATCACAATTGCAAAAATCAAAACACACTTATATGAAATAATATCATGCTTGCATGAAATTAAAACACACTTGCAAAAAATAAATCACACTTTCAAAATGTAAATTGCTGAATTGAAAATAAATGACAAACACACAAAATACGTATAGGTTTACAACAAGTTGTACCAAAAAAATGTTTACAACAAGAAATAAATAAAATAATAATTTACATCAAAAAGAATAATTATAGAATAAATAAATAAACATAAATACTTTGATCCATCTTCCTTAGAATGAGTGGCTAGCTCATTTCTTGAAACATGATTTCAATTAGAATACAGGTTTTAGAATAAGATGCTTAGACTAATGGAAATAAAAGTGTATTGATTGATTATTTCCTTCTAGTGTGGAAGGTTGCATTTATAATTCCATGCTTCCAACCAACACCTTATTTGGGAGTAACAACTAGGATACTTTATCCTATCTCAATCTACACAAAATATGGAGAGAGATATTTATTCCAATAATAAAATATATTACAACATAATGTTGATCCACAAAAAATATAGAGAGAGACATTTATTGGAATAAAATTACATAAACCTATATTCAAATAAAATCTATACATATATATATATATATATATAGAAATAATATAAATGGAAATCATTCTTCATGACAGTTGAAACATTAGAATATATTTATAAATACTTTCCAAACAAGTTTGTAGTAGTTTTGTTGAAATATGTAGTAGTTCTATTGAAACCTATATCAACTTGCTAAAATCCATAGCATGTTTGATGAAATCTATAGCTGGTTGATGAAATCTATAGCTGGCTAATGTAATCCATAGCTAGTCTATAGCAAGCCTATTATAATATATATTTGATGTATAGATAACCTATTTGAATTTGTAGCTAATTTGTAGCAAGCTTATTGTAATTTATAGCTACTATAACAAGATTGTTATAATCAATAGTTTCTGTAACAATGATGTTGTAATCTATAGCTACTATAACAAGCTTGTAAGAGTTTATGATGTAATTTGTAGCTATTGTAGCAAGCTTGTAGAAGTCTATAGTAGGCCTATAACTTGACTATAATATTGGATAAATTTTTGAAGATTCTGACACTACTCCAACATTATTATTGAATGGTTACTCTTCATACTTTGAATCATTTTTAGCTTAGTATGAACTGTGTATATGCTAATTGTTATATTTTTCCCTAATAATAATTAGTAATATCTAAAAAATTGATAACAAGGAATTCTAAAGACATAACCATGATATATACTTACTATTTTATTCTAAATAAACCATAAACTCATAAATTACATTTAGATCCACTTTCTATGCAAGAAAAAGGATGTTATTTTATGGATATAATGAGCCATTATATAGGCTCATCAACTATCTACATTTGGGGGCATATGTCATCTAATAAAATAAACATAAAGGAATATTTGGTTATGGTTTTAACCTTCTAGTCACTTTTTAACCACAACATAAATGCAACCCCATAAATATGCTTTCATTAATAGAGGTGGAAGAGAGCTAGATAAAAGAGAATCACTCCAGTAACCTCATCTATGTATATGGAGATAGAGTGAGTATTTCCCTAATATTCTCATTAAATGACCATTCCTTTCACTAAAAAATAGAAAAAACCCAAATCATTAGTTTATATAGACCCAATTTTCATTCCCTGATCAGTGAAAATCAACATGCATAGCCGCTAATCTAGATAGGTAGGGTCTAACATACATGTTACTACTTATGATCATGCATCACCAACCTCTACATAATATTGATGTTTGTTCCTTAATTTCCTACAAATTGGTATGTTATATGATATTATTTCCAATTTTCCAATGTTTCCATTCACTCAATAACCCATTAAGTTAATGCACTTCCTTGATGCTCATTTCCCAGATAATCTATCTCTATTTTTAGGTATGTTTAAAAATGCCCATATGGTTTTTGGATCTGGATCTCTCAAATCAACTAGGAAATGACATCATCAATGGACCAATGATTTGATCATTTTAAATTGACCTTCTATTCTTAGATATATAATATAGGGCTACCATGCTCAAATCACTATTCCTATAGTATATTATGGTTTAGGTTGTAATATTAATGTCATTATAGGTGGTGTTATTCCCATCTCAAAACCATGCTATTATAGGTGGTGTTAGTCCCATATCACAATCATAATATTCATGGTGGCTTAGAAAAAGGCTTGAAGTTAAATTCAGACTAAATTTATATATAATTTGTGGGATTTTTTATTAATGGGTTGATCGATACATGTGAATGACAATAATATAACATCCATACTATAAAGTACCTGTAGTTGACATTAGGAGATAATATTTTTTCCTTGGCCTCCCATAGTTCATATAGGGGTCAATTAAATAGAAAAATCAATCAATGAATACATGTCAAGTTAGGTCATTTGTGCACTACCCACTTCCCATAGATAGATAAGTTGAGATGGGGACTGAATTTGATAGTTCAACTTTATATATATATATATATATATATATATATATATATATATATATATATATATATATGGGGAAGATATAGGTAGAGTTAAAGATAAATTTAATACACTTAATCAATCACTCAAACATTTATACAGATAGAGATAATATTTACACACTCATAGTTTGAATATATATATTTAGATCTATACATCAAAATTAATTTGATTAAATCTCTTTATAGTAAGACTCTTGACTTGATCACCCCATATGACTCAATCATAGTCTTAAAATGCAATAGTTTTATCTAATATTGGATCTTAAGTGGAAATTCATAACCACATGATTTTATGTGGACATGAATCTGATCATTTTAACATTTTGTCTTCTTCATCAATTTATCCATAGTCATCACTCCAATATTCATTATTTAAATAACATGATTGACTCCAAATTATCTTATTTTCACTGTGAAAATCATATGAAATTCTCCATAGATTAATCTATCATGGACCTACCTATTATACAAGACACGAGTGGAGAAAATCACCCTAGAACACTCAATTTGAAATAGAAGGAATCAAAATACCATTCAAGTGTCATTCAAAAAAGATATCATTCCCTCCAAAACAAATGTGAGATAACTATCAAAATCCTTACATGCATTATCTCTAACCTCATGCATGAATGAAATGACCTTTTTATTTCATAATTTCATTAAAAAAATCATATTTTAACATTCCAAACTTGTATAAGACACTAACACTATCACTATCAATACCATTACCACTAATATGTGTGGTGAAGGGGAGTGAATTCAAACCCTATTTTCTCATGCTCATATTAGAATCACTCATATCAATCTCTCCCTCTCCATAAACCATATGGTGGGGGGGGTTAAGTGAATGAATACATGAAGTTGGTAATTAAGCATATATATTTATATCTATAATTAATCAATTGAGGGTTCTCTATGGTCGATACTCATAGGTTTAGTACCAATAAGTGCATCTAGTATTAAGTGGTTGAGTGATCTCAATGGTACTCAGATATAGCCTATTAATTCTTGAATACTTCTTGAGATTATTATAAGATAATTAAATTAAAAATAACATCATCTCATAATTTATTTCTAAAATCCTAGGCCTTTCCACTACTATGTATCAAGATCTCAAACTCAACTCCAATCCTAAGCCTATATTAAGTATATCCTAGGCCTTTCCTAGGATATAAAGATCTTAAAATCAAATAAAATACATGTCCTTTCCATTAACAATCATCTTAAACTCAAATAATATTCTAGGCCTTTCAACTCAAATCCTTGAAGATCTACCATCATTTCCTCATCAACCCTCATCATCCCTAATCACTCTTTTATCATACCTCATCATCCATCATCATCCTTATTCATCCCCAATCACTCCCTCATTGTCCCTCATCATAAATCATCATCAATATTCACTCCCTCATCAACCCTCATTATCCTTCATCATCCATCATCCTCCTAAATCAATCCCTCATTAACCTTCATCATCCCTAGTCACTCCCTCATCATCCCTAATCAATCCCTTATTGAATCTCATAGTTACTCATTATCCTTAGTCACTCCCCATCATCCCTCATAATCCCTCATCATATATAATAAATCTCTCATCATTCCTCAATGTCTCAAATCAAACCCTAATCAACCATCATCATCCCTAATCACTCCCTTGTCTACCCTCATCATCCCTTATCATCACTAATAACTCCCTTATCATCCCTCATCATCCATATTTTCCTTTATTCATTTATATTTTACAACCCTTGAGATATGTGTGTCTTAGTTTTATAAATTTTATTAAAATTTGATCCATTAGTTAGAATGCTTAAGCTCATAAGGTATTAAATCTCATTAATAATTCATGAGGATGGATACTAATGAGACCATAATATGGCTCATTATATCTATAAAATAACATCTTTTTTCTTGCATAGTAAGTGGATCTAAATGTAATTTACAAAAATATGGTTTATTTATAATAAAATAGAAAGTACATATCATGGATATGTCTTTATAATTCATTGTTATCTATTGGTTAGTTATTTATAATGATTATTGGGAAAAATTTGTCAATAAGCGCATACATAGTTCATACTAAGCTAAGAATGATTCAAATTGTGAAGAGTAACCATTCAAGAATAATGTTAGAGTAGTGTCAGAGTCTTCTAAAATGGATCTAACATTCTATTCAAGTTATAGGCCTACTATAGACTCCTACATGCTTTCTACAATAGCTATGAATTACATCATAAACTCCTACAAGTTTGCACATTAGCTAAAAATTACAACTGGCTTATTATAGTAGCTACAGATTACAACATGCTTGATATAAAATCTATAGGTTACAATAGGCTTGATATAAACTAGATATAAATTACATCAAACCATCTATGGATTACATCATCCAACTATAAATTTCAATAGGCTTGCCATGGATTTCAATAGGCTTACTATAGATTTCAGTAGGTTACTATAGATTTCAGCATAACTACTACAAACTTAAACAAAACTACTATAGACTTGTTTGGAAAATATTTCTAAATGTATTATAATGCTTTATCTATCATGAAGAATGCCCTTCATTTAGATATTTTCTTTATAAATATTTCTATGTATAGATTTTACATTATAGATTGTATTCGAATATAGATTTATGTAATTTCATTCTAAACAATAAATCTCTTCATATTTGGTGGAGATCAAGATTATTCTATAATAAATTTCATTAGAATAAATATATCTCTCCATATTTTTTGGAGATTGAGATAGGATAGAGTATCTCAGTTGTTACTCCAAAATCAAGCGTTGGTTGGAAGCATGAAATTATAAATGCAACCTTCCACACCCAAATGAAATAATCAATACATTTTTATTTTCATTATTCTGAGCAACCTATCTAAAACCTATGTTCAAAGTGAAATACTCTTTTTAGGAATGAGATGGCCATTCATTCCAAGGAAGATAGATCAATGTTTTTATAATTATTTCTTTATTATGTAATTATCTTGTTTACTATAAATTATTATTTTATTTATTTTATTGTTGTAAACATTCTTTTTGTATAGTTTGTGTGAACCTACAGGTGTTTTAATTTATTTTTAATTCAATAATTTACCTTCTGTAAGTGTGCCTTAATTTTTGAAAGTGTGATTTACTTTTTACAATTGTGATTTTCAATTCCTGCAAGTGTGGAGTGTGATAGAAGGAACTATTTTCCAAACATCTCTTTATCCTATTATAGACAACCTTCAGACACTAGCCCTAGATTGACATTATTAAATGAAGGGGATTGATTACCCCCATTAGATACATGCTTAGATACACAAGTATATAACTATTCAATCACCCTTCAAGTATCTCATGTGAACTAATCCGAGAAAGAAATCATGTATGCATTAAATTTTCCCATTTGATAGAATGAAGTTAAGCTTCAACAATAAAACTAATCCTAACTAAACTAATTGGAGTCTTCTTAGATAACATATTACTTAAAATAAGAATACCTACAATTATCCCTTCAAGGTATCACCACTTCGTTATCAATATTATGATCCATAACTTAGGATTAACTATTTTGTGTCTAAGAATATCTCAAAGCTCTTGAAGGCCTATTGGTTACTATGATAATGACTAATATATATTTTTAACACCTCAAATTAATAGGATATATAAGTAAGAAATATATTTTAAGAACCATTTCACATATAACTCTCCTATTATAGTGAAATTAGAATCTCCCCTTGCAGTGCAATATGTCCAATGCTTAAAAATCATTTTTATCTATAGTGGGTACCATTATTAGATGTTTCACTCTATTATCTAGACTATGATTTATTGATATGATAATTTTTATACCATCTAGTGTGATAGTCATCTAATGCACTAGTTTTAACCCAATGCCATCTTTAAACTTTATTGATTTAGTGGGACTTATTCACGAAATTAGTTTCCTATGGATTCTAGGAAGTTTTGATACCATTCATTGACTAGAGTGTACACTCTTAATTGATTGTATATGAGTAATATTATGTTATTTTTATTCATAATATTTCATATTTAATTATATGTTGGCACCGAGGTTTTATTTTTATCAATAGTCATATAATGAATTACCTATGTTTTAGCATATATGTTGTCCTTTGCATACAAATGTATAATGCTTAATTGAAATCAAATATTGAGGATTAAGCATCCCTAAGACTGTAGCTAAACTAAATGGTGTAATTTTATTTGGTTGTATAAAATATTTAATAAGCATATTGTGACTAATCTAAAAATCTTGAGGTTTATTAAGTTGCTAAGCAATAAAGTGATATATCCTAATAGAAGACCTTGAAAGTGGAACCGTGAACCACAACTATTTAATGAAAGATTGGATTATGGCTAATAAACATATGGGGGATTCACTTAATAAACCTATGACATAACATATTCATTACTAGGGTACTAAATAATATCCCTAGTTTTATTTATACCTCTTGATATTTTATTTTTTTGCTTCCTTTAAATATACCATTCAAATAAAATATACCTCTTATTTTTACCAAATATCCTATGCATCTATTTTTTCAATGCCATTTTTTATACCCCTTTATATTTACATCTCTCAATTTTTTTTTGGAAAATTTCATTTCCACCATTCACATCCAATGCTTGGAACATTAAAAAATGTAAAATATGGAATAAACATCACTCTTTTATAATGGAACACTGAATCACTCACATCGATAAAAGATTTACTAAATTTAAAAATTTGATAAGTAATGACTTGTTCGTATATTTGATGTATGAAAATGTAATAACTTGGTTTTCATATATAAAATATTTTATAAAAAATAATTAGTTTTTTATATTTTATTTTCATGAAGATAATTCAAGCTTTAATGTTGCATAAATTGGTTTAAAAGGAAGTGAATGAGTTATTGTAAAAAAATTTAATGACAAAACAAAGTAGACATTGAAGAAGAAGGCAAAAATGGTAAGCATATATTATTGAAGTTAAAAATAAATAATAGTAAATAAATGAATGGTTTACATTAGAGGCATCATCACAAGTAGCAAAGTCTTCTTCTACCACATGGTACTTTGATTTTGGAGCATAAAAACATGTTTCTTGTAGAAAAAAATAGTTTCATATTTTTTTAAGGAAAATTAAATAAAAATTAAACATGCTAGATGATGTATTTTTAAATTATATTGAAGGGTATGGTGATGTTAAAATTCAATTGAGTAACTAAAAAAAAAAGTATGTTCAATAGTGTTATTTATATTCGTACTGTGAGTAAAAATCCACTTTCCATGGATGAAATAATAAAAAATCATAGATTTGGTCTATATTTTTATGTAAATCAATGTTGGTGATAGATGTGAAATAAACTATTGCAATAGGTGTTTTTGGGAAGGATTTTTTCAAGCTTGTTGACAAAAGTCTACACAACTCTCTTATATTTCTAATCTAGGAAAAAAACAACATAATTTGGAAGGAAATGTTTGACCACCTCACTTATCAATATTGGTCTATTTTCAAGGTCCATTTGGAAAGCTTTGGAAATTGAAAAGAATTTTATAAGGCTCTTAATTTTTTCTTGATTTGAGAGTATGTATAATTTGTTTCATTTCATTTTTTGGAAATTTCATGTTGAAACCATTCCTATAACAATAATTTCAACTTACTCTATAGTTAAATGGATCAAAACAAACATTTATTCTTTTATGACATTAAATCTAGATGAAATATTGATTTGGTTTCCTAGATTGAGCAGTAAAACATATTTATGATAAAGATGCACCTTCTTCCCTTATTAAAAGTTTATGGATTTTTATCTTATTACGCTTAACTTTTTGTACTCAAATGAACATGATACGGTCAAATGGGATGATAATGAAGATTTTATTTGATGTTAAAGTCTAAGGCATTTAAAATTTATTAATTTACCTTTATATATCTACCAAATCCCTATGGGGGATTTCATTTCACATTAATGCATCCTCATATTCTATTTCATTTACATTTGGTATAGAAATTGACAAGTTAAAATTTTGGATAAAAATTGCTTTAAATATATTTGATTCTCTATTTTAGAACCTAAAAATACTTATTGGTGAAAATTAATTTGGGATAGTTTTCTTTTAGTGTAGTGTTGGATAAATCTCACTTTTGTGATGGGATATGTAAAATATATCATAACCTTGGAAAAATTCACAAATTATTCTATGAGTGTAATTATGAAGTTACGATTCTCAAGAGATTATCGTATAGGTGAAACTCCACCAACCTTCATAATGGTCCACATTGTTAGGATTTCAAGTCACTATTCGTAGTCATTATTCATGAATCACTATTCATATGCACTATTCATGGTGATGTGGCCTACTGGTGAAGTGGATGGTTAGTGATGTGGCCTATTGGTGATGTGGATGGTTAGTGATGTGGCTAGGTGGTGATTTGGCATGACCCACAGTGGGTGGTATTACCCATGGAGCATCTTTAATGTTGAAAAGAGGATGAGAGAGAAATGGGGTGCATTTATCCACTTAGTCACATAGGTTGGATTGTGGTTACATGTGAGGATATAATGATAGTAGATATCATGATTTCACTTAGGCATCTACTTGTGGGGTGTAGTTGGTTTGTGGGCTTCTGTTAGATGAGGTCAAAAGTTGGGATTGTTTTGACTCATGTGAAAGCACATGGGAAAGTAGGGGAATAGGATCACTATGCTAGATAAAGGTCACATGTGGAGTGGGGCATACCACTTTGGTGTGCACATAGAGTGTTCAAGGGGGCATTATGAGATGTCATTTAAATCTTGACTTGGCACATGGGGGAGACATGATTCCTTATTCATGAATAGTGAACCAACTTTTAAGATGGCACATTTTATCCTCTCTCTCTCTCTCTATGTTGTAAATGATATTAATATAGTATAAGCTCTCTATTGTAATTGATCCAATTAGTATATCCATGATAGATTGATCTTGTATGCTTGGAGGTTGGATCCTATAGGATAATTATCCTTAGCTCACAAATTGAATGATTCAAGTGGAAGCATTTAGTGCTTAGTATGTTGGCACTAATGGAGTTGATGAAATATTTATTGTAGAAGAGTGTTGATGCTAAGTTTAATATGAAGTCTGAAAACTAACATTTTCCCATAGTTTTTTCCCTTGATTATTTGCAAGGGTTTTCCATGTAATCTCTTGTGTAATGTGTCCTCTTATTTGTATTTATTTTTTATCTTATTTATTCTACATTTATTCACTTTCACTATAGGATCTATTATTCCTAACATCTGGTATCAAATCCTTGGTGAAAAAATCCATGTGTGAGTGTTTTTCATTGTTGGATGGCTATGTGCAAGTTGATGCTATTGTGAGAGGAGGAGAGACCAAGTTAGAGATTAAAGAAAAGAAAAAATGAATTTAATTGGTACGTTTCTCTTTGTGCAACTATAGAGGATCTCTTGGAGAAGATCATGTTCTCTTTATGTTGTTGAGGAAAAGACTGCAAGATAGTTATGTGAGGATCTTAACAAGCTTTGTCAAATAAGTCAATATCCTACACAATGTTCTTAATTGAAAAGTAACTTTATAGCTTGAGGAGAAAGCTAGTCTCTTTTAGAGGAGGTTAAAGATAAGGCATGACCTTGTTGTAGTTCTTGGAAATAAATAGAAGGGATGTTGATGTAGTATCCAACTAAACACATGTTATTAGCTGAGATGCTAAAGAAAAATCCATGCAAAGGAAGGAGGTATACAGAAACCTAAAGTTTTACTTGTTTTGAAGTGGTTAAGGATGTGGAAGATGAATATGTAAATGAAAAATTGAGAATTGGTGTTCCTAGAAGGAGAAGGCTAGTGTTGACCATATAGCTCAAGGTGCTAGACTATTGTGTATATGGTTGTGGCATTGTCTAGGTATACTAACACTAGAGGCACATGAGTTGGTATTTTGATAACATTTGGTATAGCATGATTTATTTTGGATGCATTCTTGAGGCTCAAAACTTTATATGTGTAGTGATGAATCAAGTATCATAATGACTTCCTTAGAGCTATGATTGTTCCACTTGTGTCATGTTGATAGCTTGGTGGCTATGTGGAGAAGTATAGTTTTGAATTCTATGAGATCTTCTCTCCTCACTACTATCAAGAGTGTTACATGCACTAGTTTTTGTTCAAGGAGTTAGAGTAGTGTGATTATTACATGGTAATCTCTCTTAGGGAGAGATAGATGGATAAGGAAAAGGTATTAATAGTTTGTAGATTAAAATCATTGTATAGGTTGGTGCAGATGTCACACATGTAGTACAAGAATTTTAGTGCCTTCATGGAGAGTCAAAGTATTTAGCATAAGATGTTGTAATGTGTGTTTTTGACATGTTGGATGTAGGACCCAACATGATCACTATTTTGATGGCTCAGGTGACAAGGATATGGTGGTGGTATGAGGATAAAACTAAGGATGGATATGCATAAGGACGTGAGAGAAAGGAAGTACCCCACTTCTTTATTTTTGAGTTGTCTTCCTAGGAGTGTCTCAAATGAGGAAAATACATGTTGTTTTCTTATGTATTGGATTCATTAGGAGTAGGAAGCCTCATGTTTCCATGGTGATCACTAAACCAAATATTTCTAAATAGTGGGAGTTGTGAGCATTTCATGGTAGAATATTGATTACAGGATTGGTTTGTGTGTGGAGAAGTAATTTATCACTTTAGTGCTATAATTTTCTATGTAGAAGTAGATGTTGACAAAATTGGTTAGGGTAAATAAGTTTAGTAGTGTAATAAAACTTCTACTAGGTTTATGTCAAGGTAGTAGAGGGCATAAATGAGTAGCTAGTTGTAGAATACTTAGGTGTGGTAAAAGCCTATGTAGATTGACTTCAAGTGGGTTTATGCTAGGATGTGAAGTCACTATTCAATGTCACTATTCATGGTGATGTGGCATGTTGGTGATGTGGATAGTTAGTGATGTGGTTGGGTTGTGATTTGGCATGACCCATGGTGGGTGGTATGGCCCACAGAGCATCTTTGAAATTAAAAAGAGGAGGAGAGATAAATGGGGTACATTTCTCCACTTAGTCACATGGGTTGCCTTATGGATGCATGTGAGGACATAATGATAGTGGATCTCATGATTCCACTTAGGCATGTGCTTTTGGGGCACAATTTGTCTATGATATCCTATTAGATGAAGTCAAAAGTTGGGAATATTTTAAATCGTATGAAAGCACATGGGAAAGTGAGGGATAAATATCACTATGATAGATTGAGGTCACATGTGGAGTGGGGTGTATCACTTTAGTGTGCACATGGAGTGGTCAAGGTGGCATTATGAGATGCCATTCAAATATTAACTTGACACATATGGGAGACATAATTCCCTATTAATGAATAGTGAACCCACTTCTAAGATGGTGCATTTTTTCCTCTTTGTTTTCTATCTCTATTGTAAATGATATTAATATATCATAATATATCTAATGTAATTGATCCAATTAGTGGATCCATGTAAGCTTGAGCTTGCATTCTTGGAGATTAGATCCTATAGGCTAGTTATGCTTGGTTCACAACTTGAATGCTTCAAGTGAAAGCATTGAGTGCTTAGTATGTTAACACTGATAGAGTTTATAGAGGAGTTATTATATAAGATTGTTGATGTTAAGTTTAATATGAAGACTAGAAGCTACCATTTTGATCATGGTTTTTTCCCTTGCTTATTTGCAAGGGTTTTCCTTGTAATCTCTTATGTAATGTGTTCTCTTGCTTGTCTTTATGTAATGTGTCCTTATGTAAGGTATTAGAGGGAGTGATTGGGGAAGATGAGGATGATGATGTAATGCTTAGTAATTACGATGGATGATGTGGGTCAATGAAGGAGTGATTAGAAATGATGAGGGATGATGAGGGAATGAATATGGATGATAAGGGAGTGATTAGAGATGATGAGGGTCAATGAGGGACTGATTATGGATGATGAGAGAGTAATTAAGGGTGATGAGGGACATTAAGGGGATGATTAGGGATGATAAGGGATGATGAGAGATAAAGAGACATTGATTATGGATGTTGTGAACTAATGAGAGAGTGACTGTGGATGATGAGGGTTGATGAGGGAGTGACTAAGGATAATGAGGGATGATGAGGTTTGATGAAGGAATGATTAGAGACGATGAGGGTTAATGAGAGAGTGATTAAGGATAATGAGGGAATGATTAGTTATGATGAGGAAGTGATTAGGGATGATAAATGATGATGAAATAGTGATTAGGGATGATGAGGGAGTAATGAAAGATTTATTAAGTATGATGATAAATGATGAGGGTTGATGAGTGAGTGATTAGGGATGATAAGGTATATTGTATGGGTGTTTAGGGATAATGAGGAATGAGAAGGGAATAATTAGGGATGATGATGATTTGAATGGGGATGATGAGGGATTGATTGGTTATGAGGGTCAATCATTGA
>JARHVA010003733.1:0-215000 GCA_037957365.1 Torreya grandis
AGATATTGTTTATTTTTTATATTACCAAAAAAAAAAGTTACCAAGAATTTACACATCCATTGAGATTAGTTCATGTCAGTCATGCAACCCCAAATAAGTGTATGGTTTGGGGAGTGTGAGTGATTCTATCAACTCACAATATGTATTTGATTAGGATGGATGATTTAATCAAATACAACCTATATTTCTAGTAAATTTAGATAATTTAATCAAGTCTAGCTTATAATCCTGGTAAGTCCTGAGTGATTTAATCAACTCAACCTTCCAAATGTAAACTAACTACCATATTATATTGGATTAATAACATTCCATAAAATTTCAAATTAGGAATAATAATAGTCCATAAGAATATTTTTAATATAGAAAGTATTTTATTTTACAATTTTAAATTACCTTTGTATGTAATATGCATATCATATTTGTCTAAAGATGGAATTTGGGTATCATAGTAGTATCAATGTATATAATTATTCCAAAAATATGTATTTGAATCATATACTATAAAATATTGTGACTTTAAAATTAGTGAAAGTGTGGATAATATGTTTCCATAACATTCCCCCATTGTAATATAGAGAATCTAAGAAATGGAGTAAATGTGCAGAAAATGTTTCTATAACATGAATCTAATGTAATATAATACTATGGAGATTTGGATTCCATACCTCTATGATAGACCCCCACTAATATTATACCTATTTTTAGGTCATGGGAAGTAGAATAATGTAGTTATCTTACCTCAAAAATATAAGAAAAATGTATAAGTTTTGTATGTGTCATGTAACATATATTGGTGATATGTATATGTATATATAACATTGAATCATGAAATATGTAATAAAATCAAATCCTAAGATGCATGATGTAGATCATGGTGATGCCTATAGAGTGATAATGTAATCTTAGAAAGTAATCAGAACACAAACACGATCATTTAAAATAAAATTAATTTGAAATGGTCTAAGGTGACCTCATACAATGGGTATGTTCAAATGCCACATAATCAAATGGACATGACTTAGTCAAATTCCCAATATGATGACATATTCTAATGTACACATAATAAAATTACATATTAAAATTTAAAAATAGGAAATCACATACATAGATGCCACAATAAATGGATCATATTCAAATGATCAAAAAGGAAATACAAATGGAAGAAATTATCAATCAAGGATAACAAGAAACAAACATGAAGATATCCTACTAGCTACTAAACATATGTGTTTTTAATTAATGCTAAGTTATATCATATCAAGTACACTATGAAAGGTATAATAATGGATAAAGGCATGTGTAAGTATATAATTTCAAACATGATAATGTAAAGTTATCATAGAATAATATAACATAGGTGTATCATGATCAAAGATGTAGATTCCCCTTAACATACTTAATATGTGAGTAGATTAAAATCCCAACATTTATATGTGCATATATCATGTGTTTAGATATGCTTGCATCACACTAAAAAGAAGTGTGAAACACATGTGTACATAGAAATTAATGATATGTTATTAGTAACATGGACCAAAAAACATATGTATAATAAATATAACAATTAGGAACATGTTGATTTTGTTTGGTTTTTTTGTGTTTGGAATCTCTGATTTTTTATATTTTTGGTATATTTTATGTTTTCATGTTAGTTACACCAAAAATTTAAACCTATATTTGTATATTTATGGTATTAAGGGTTAAGGGGTAATATATTAGCTTTTACAAAAGGAAGGTGAACTAACCTAATGAACAAGATAATCAATAGAAACTCAAATAAACAATATTATGATGTTATATAACTAAGATTATTAAAAATAGTAAAGTACAATTATTGATATTTTTTTAATAAATAGGTATTTATAATTGGTTTACTATGATCATTTAGGTTTGATCTAGAATGATATGGAAGTGGACTAGAAGACTATCCTAGAATAGTCATTAGATTATTGAAATATTCTCCCTATGGCCTTAGACACCTAAATTTGATCTAAAAATTTGCCTCAATGCATGTGTATCAGTTCAACAAAGGTGTCCTATATCAAATAATAATTAGATCTATATGTGGCCAACTATATCCTTCTATTTTTTCTATCACATTTATTATAATGTGTGTGTGTGTGTGTGTGTGTGTGTGTGTGTGTGTGTGTGTGTGTGTGTGTGTGTGTGTGTGTGTGTGTGTGTGTATTAGAGAAAATTGACAATATGATCCCACTAATCCATTTTCCAATAGTCACTCTAAGGGTGAATAATATAGGGTTTCATCATTTGATAAAGATAAAAAACCTATATGTATTATATATATATATATATAATACATATAAGTTTTTTATCTTTATCAAATGATGAAACCCTATATTATTCACCCTTAGAGTGACTATTGGAAAATGGATTAGTGGGATAATATTGTCAATTTTCTCTAATAAACCATCTATTAATGTGAATTACTTACATATCCACTACTTTTAAGAGTGTCTTAGACTAATGTAGTTCTCTCCTACATGTTGGCTTGTGTATCCATAAGGATGTAATGTGTGATAATCATACACATGAATTTACATAGCATGTAACATGGAAAATATGGGTCATGAGATGGTATTTGAATTATTTAGACCTATTTAAATACTTATATTATGATTGATATCGAAATAATGATGAATAGGGTAGGTTTTCTCACTTTATTTCTTGATTTAGTACTTCTTAACATATTTCCTTGTGAATTGTATGTGATTTATAGGTGAGTAATGAATGAGGGTTGATCATGTATATATTCCAATACCTTTTGAAAGTATATCAAATTAAATAACTTAGGTAAACTTTTAGGATGTGTTTCATTTTCAAATTGGATGATATTTTGGAATTGGTTACTATTGACTTTCCAAGTCACCCCTTCAGTAGGCATTCAACTCAAAGGGACCACATAAATATTCATGTGCTTTTACAATATCAAATTCCATAAGATAAAACTTATGCATAGATGCTTCTGATTCACATCCTCACTCAACAATCAATTTAGGTCTTCTCATCAACTAAGTATTAATCTAAGCCCACAATGAGTCTCTAATGCACATCCCATGAAAATATACTTAATTACACCAACATGGTACACAATTAAAAGTGTGTAGGCCTCCCTAAATTTGAGAAATAAAAGAGGGCATTACATAGGATTAGTTCTAGATAATGAAAGGAATACTTAAGTTCTTTCATTTTCTTATGCACTCCTATTCAAATAATTTATTAGCCTTAAAATGATGAAGTATTGAGACAAATAATATATCTTCCATCTAGGCCCTTATAAAAAATATACTATGGTCTCAAAATAAGTAACATTCTCTTCATATACTATCATAGGTTCTAAATAGGGAATATACCATAAAGACCACCATAAGGGACTTGACATCTGAGGAGATTAAGAATTATGTATTACTAGATAATAAACCCTCATTTCCATTTATAAGTGCATATTTGTACTATGGATTAAACTCTTTGTGTAACCTTTAGTGCACAACCACACATATGACTTAATAAAAATGGGTGTGTGACAACTCCATTACCTATGAAAGATGATGAGGTAGAACCTAAGGATATACCTACATAGACACATATTAATAGAATGACCTAGTGGTACTAGCATGTGATTGCCATAAATATGAATAGTATTTGATCTCGATTAGACACTAAGGGAACTAAATAAAAATAGAATTAAATGCTAGGTAGATATGAGGTTATCATAACATGGCCATGTGATATCTTCTCACAAAGATCCAAACAACATATCCATATTAGTATTAAATGGTTTATCTTCCATGATCTTGGATGAAATTTTAATTAATGACCTATGGGTTCCTCATTTTATATAAAATATCAAGTCTTACATTGAAAAAGGGTTGTCATTTTTTAGGCACCCTTACATTACCAAAATTTTCCCTCCAAGAGAACTTATATTGGCTAAACCTTGCACATTAATGAGAATTGATTTCACCTCCCTTCACTATTCTTGCATCCTATGTGCTTTTTATGTTTGTTGATCTTTATCTATGGGTAATTTTGGTCCCTTTCATTGTTACCCATTCGTGGTACCTCAGTTTAAAACTAGGAGCTAATTTGTAGGTCATATTCTATGTGCATTTGGGTATATGTAGGTTTTGACTATGGATAATCTTCATCCCTCTCAATCCTTTTATGTTTTTTTGTACCTCTATATGAAATAATTATGTATTTACATTATCTGTGGTGGATTTTATGTGATAATGTTTTATTATTAGGAAGGTAATGTATAGTGTTTTTGTAAACATAGTATAGGTGCCCCCTTTATTGTTGGGGCATCACTTTTTATTTTCCAATAACATCTTACCATCTCCCTTCCTTTTCCATTTTTCAATTTTTGGTTTAGTATGATTTGTTTATTTCATTATTCTCTTTTTAGGTATGTGCATTGGTATTAAACTAGGTGAATTGAGAATATAAGGAAGCCAACCTACTCTAAGGTTCTTCTTATAGATCATAAAAGTCCCACACCTAAGGGGATGATCCCATTATTGTGATGAGATAAGGAATATATATTCAATGAATGAGAGACTTTCATAACCTTGAGTGCACATTTCAAGTCATAATAGTTTATGATATGCCCATGCACTAGATTAAGGCTAACTTAAGTTAAAAAAACTTACAAAACCTTCAACATACATGGATCAAGTTTAATAGAAACAAGGCTAGCCTTGGACTAGTTCATGGGCATGAAAAGAGACTAAAATTATAAAGGCATAAGTTATAGGGGCTCAAATCCCATTTAACATAGTTAAAAAGATGAATATGACTAGGTTAAACATTTCCATGTGCGATAATCTTGCCATTCCTTCCCAAAAGAATTAGTTGTAGGACACCCTAAGTAATTTTAAACCTCTTGATCCATCATATAATATGCATATTTCACACATAATTATACTCTAACCTAAGGAATAAGTGCACAAAATCAGCAAGCCCCCTCAATTTTTCATTTCTCTGATCATCAATGAGTATCTTGTACATAATTGTATGATAGATTTAGGTTCAAGTAGTTCAGTGATGACAAATAAAATCATAGACATGCTAAGCATATCATATGATCCCATCTCAAAAATGTTCATCCAATTGGATGTGATAGTGGTTAAAACTATGGGAATAATCAACGACCTGAGTCTCACTCTACATGCATGTCAAAGCTTTTCCATTACATTAGATATCACAGTCATTGACTTACCCATTTAATTTTTTATATGCCTCTCTCAATAATTAGATTTGAAGGTGGGTGGATATATATATATATATATATATATATATATATATATATATATATATATATATATATATATATATATGTTCATATTGGTCACACAAGCTCCTTAGAACAAGATACTAGACCAAAGTGACCATTAAAGGAATCCTATTTTGAAGAATCACAAAGAGCCATATACTCCTAGCTTAATTAATGCAAACTGCATCATGTTTAAATAAGAGGAGAATACATGTATTCATGAGATTTACACACCCATTAAATATTTCCTAAATGCCTTACTTTATGAATGGGAATGTGAAAATTATGAGTGTGATCTATATGATAATGTAAACTAAATAGGGATAGGAACATACTACATTTTTTATGAATACACCTTATTTCCTAACCTTGTAAAGGTGCAAGATGACCTTAAAGGTATCTATAAATTATACTTTTATGGCTCCAAAATCAAAAATAACACAAGAACAAGTGTTTTAATGGTGTTCACTCAAAAGGAAAAGTATTTCCATGCAATTAGATTGTAGTTTGGATGCACAAATAATTTTTTTAAGTATGAGGCACTAATCTAGGGTCTCTAATTGGTACATAA
Organism: Torreya grandis; assembly: GCA_037957365.1. Classification (NCBI taxonomy): domain Eukaryota; kingdom Viridiplantae; phylum Streptophyta; class Pinopsida; order Cupressales; family Taxaceae; genus Torreya; species Torreya grandis. Next base: position 5,865 of record JARHVA010003733.1, read on the forward strand.
GTAAAAAAATCAAGGTTCTATAATATTTTGGGGATAATGAACTAGTGGTAAACTAGGTCAAAGCATGGAACATGTACAAAAACAATATACTAAGAGCTTACAAGCATAGGTCATGGGACATTATCAAATAGTTTGATTATTTAAATATCTATTCCATACCAAGGGAATAAAATGATGAATCTAATAGGCTCATAACTATGGGAGCATAGTAATACCTCTCACATAATATAAATAATGGTTCTAAATAGATAATAAGACTCATAATAATACCAATAGTCTTAGATAATGTAATAAATTAACAAGTGTTTGTGAGTGATGAATAAATCATCAACTTCATACAAAATAAAGTTGAGATATATGCCAACAACCAACCTCAACTCCAAGATCAATATAAAGATAAGATCATTCAACTAAAATGAAACAATATTTCTAAGGGGCTAGTCATGTTGGAAATTATATTTAATTTTGATGACCAGTTAAAAGGCAAGATGATAAACATGACAATGAAGGAATAAATATTCAAGACACAGACCATATCTAATGAGAAAATCTTTAAATCTGGTAAGGTATGCTCCCCATCTAAATTATAAGAATTCATTGATCTATGTAGAAGGTATGATGATATATTCACATGGATCTATAAATAACTTAGAGGATTTCATCCAATCTTAGCCCAACATTATCACATTTGACCCTACTACTAGACTAGCCAAGTAGAAGTATAGGTCATTTAATCCAAAGCTTGAGCCTTTGATGAGGAAGGATCTCTCAAATCTCATAGACTTTAACATATTATTTCAAATTAAATATTCCTCATGGGTGGCCAATTTGATCCTAGTGTGCAAAAATAATGAATAGATCTACTTGTGCATAAAATTCATTGACCTCAACAAGGAGTCTTTCAAAGACCACTACCCCCTCCCACAAATGGAATAAATTCTAAAAATAATTTTAGATATAGAAATATTTTCATTTCTAGATGGTTATTCAAGTTGTAACATGGTTCTTGTGTGGGAGTGTGATCAATTCAAAACTAAATTTACCACTAAGTAGGGTACCTTTTTGTACTAAAGGATGCTCTCTAGTTTGAAAAATGTTGGGGATACCTTCCAAAGGGCCATGGATATAGAATTCAATGGAATCATCAATAATATCATTAATGTTTACCTCTATGATGTAATTATTTTCTCAAAATGCATAGTGGATCATTTTGGGCACCTAGAATAAATCTTTAAAAAATATTGAGGGTTTAGTATCTATATGAACCTGAGAAAGTGTGTATTTGAAACACATGAAGACAATATTATGAGACACATCATCTCTAGAGAAGGATTCACAATCAACCTTGAAAAATTCTAAGCCATTATATCACTTATGCTTCCAAATCACAATAAAGGTCTCCAAAGCTTCTTGGAAAAAATAAACATTATCATAAGGTTTATGCCAAATTTTACAATTCTTTTCAAACCCCTTACATTGATGCTCAAGAAGATAACTACGTTTAGATGAATTTAAGAAGGTTGAAGTAGTTTAGAGGCCATAAAGTGTGCCATCATAGAAGATCCTACATTGATAAACCTAGATTACAGTAAGGACTTCATCTATTATGCATTTGGTGAAGCTGAAGGCATTTCAAATATTCTTGTGTAATATAATAATGACCAACTAGAGTGTCCTTTTTCTTTCTTTAGCTAGGTGCTCAAGGATTATGAGTTATGATACAAATTTATAGAGAAACATATCATAATGATAATAAGAGCATTAAATAAATTCAAGAACATACTCTCCAATAATAGGTTCTAGCTTATGGTCTCACATTTAAGTATAAAGGGATTCTTACGTAATGAGGACATAGGTGAGAAGATATTTGGTTTGGTCATAAAGGTGATGAAGTATGACATAGAAATCTAAATAACAAATCTATTGTGAGGCAAGGGACTCTAGAAGTAACTAATGGAGACTATGAATAATTAATACTACATATTTCTCATACTATATGAAATCTAACTAGAATATCATGAGGATATTCCTTTGGACTAGTGTGTATTTGTAGGGATTGAATAAAGCTAATCATAGACAATCTAGATCACAAACCATGCCATATATGTTTATCAATGGTGTTTTTTCTTATAATATTTATAAATGGAATTATTTTTTGATCTATAGAGTAACAATAGGTGAAAATGATCCTAGACTATATGCATTATGGATTGCTAGGAGGTAATTACTCATTGAAGACCACTACAATAAAAATCATGTGAGCTAGTTATTATTAGCAAAATCTATTTAAGGATGTGTATACATGGGTTAGAGTATATAAGAAGTGTTCCTTATTTTTAGGAAAACAAAATTTCATATCCCTACCCCTAGTCCCAATACAATATAATCAATGTGTATTGGGTCTTGGACTTCATTAGCATGATAAATATACCATCGATTGTTAGACACAAATGGATCCTCAAGGAAAATGACTAATTTACAATGTGGATAGATGTGATATCTCTTAAAATAAGATAATGAGGTCTCCATTATCAACTTATATGAAATCACTTTCATAATATTTGGTGTCTCAACCACTATTATCTTAGTTAATGTGTTTGTTTTTATTGTAACCAAGATCAATGAATGGGCGGTCAACCATAACATACATATGAGCACCTATTCAAAATATTACTCCCAAGGTAATGGTTTGGTTGAATAAACTAATAAAAACTTAGTTTTCATCATCAATATAACCATGGAAAATAATTAGTGACCCTAGCATACCAAGCTAAAGATAACCCTCTAGGCATATCAGATATCACTCAAAAGGTTTCTAGGTAATTAACCCTTCATGCTAGTCTATGGAAAGGAATCACAATTGCCTGCTTCTCTCAAAATAACCTTGATAGAGTTGTCTCATCAATTAGTGTTAATTGAAAACTATCCCATGATAGTAAGTCTATTGAAACTAATAGATATTAGTTAACTCAAGGTATGAGCCTAGTGAGCTATGGAGATTTAGTTGGTCCATACCAAGAGAAAATTCAACATGAGGTCCACTAACACATCTTTGATGAAGAATATGTGGTACTCAAATTAAATTCTAATAGAGAAATTTTCATAAATAATTCAAAGTTTTATGCTATATTGGGTAACTAGTATAACTTAGTCATATACAAGAAATCTAATTTATACCAACTTAAAAAGTTAAGCATAGAAGTGTTGCCTATCCCCATAAATTAGATCCACCTAAAGTATTATATTTGATGATCATGAACATCCTTTTAAATATTAATTTATAGTTTTTAATTTCCCTAAATTCTGTGTGCACATGTTATTATTTATAATAGTTTATTTTCCTCCAAGTGCTTTTGTGAAATTTTGTTTTATTAATTTAGTTATCATTCCTCTAGGCACCACTTGACATATTTATTTAATTTATTTATCCTTATGGAAGGTATATTGGTTTATTCTAAGGCTATGTGGATTTATCACACCTAATCATAGTCAAGACAATGAATATCAAGGAATTCTAGATGACTCTCTACCCAATGGATTGCTTCAAGGCTATTAGATTCCCACTTAGAAAGTAAGTGACACATATTGGTCACTAGAAGTTTTCACTTTCCAAATCACCCATTTATCAAGTGATATAATCAAAAGGGACCTCATAAATAATCATTTATTTATGTCATATCAAATTATATAAGATCAAACTTGTGTATAGTTGCTTCCCATCTACGCCCTCACTCAATAATTATCTTGAGTCTGGTCATTAACCAAGTATTAATACACACTAAAAATAAGTCCCTAATTAATGTCCCATGAAAATATCCTTTATTTAACTAGTGCACCATGTAATTCATAGTGTGAAGGCCTCCAAACTTCAAGCAGTGAAAGAGAGAAGTGGGTGGGAGTAGTTCCAAATCATGAAGGGCATGCTCAATATATCTCATCTTCTTATATTATCTTATTAAAATACTTTATTATAATTTAAATGATTAATTCTACATCTAAATAGTATATTTCTCATATGTTCCCTTGGTTCTAAATAGGGCAGATATCATGAAGACCAATAGAAGGGACTTAATGTAGGAGGATATTGGGCTTTATGAAATACCATATAATATAACACTCAGCACCCTTCATAATCTGGTAACCATACTTTTTAATCATATCTTTATGAAACCTTTAGTGTGTAGGAATTTATAATTATGGGTGTGTGATAAATCCATTTCTTGCATAGGATGATGATGTAGAACCTAAAGATGCACCTACATGGACACATGTTAGTAGAAAAACCCAATTGGATTATAAGGTGACTTATATAAATTTGAATATAAAATGATCTTGATTAGATACTAAGGGAAATGAATTAGAATAGAATTAAATGCTAGGGTGGATGTTAGGTTGTTAGAACATGGGAACATGATCTTTTCTAAACTACTTCTCCACATTAGTATCAAAATTTTTAATTTGCTCAATAGTGGAAAAAATTTAAATTAATTACCAATGGGATCCTTATTACCTATAAAATTATAGGTCTTATGTTTAAAAAGGGTCAACATTTTTTAAGCACCCTTATGTTATTAAAATTTTCCCTCCAAGAGAAATTTTATTGGCTAAACCTTGTTAATGATAATTTATTTCACCTTCCTTCATTATTATTACCTCCTATGTGTGATTTATATTTTTTGACCTTTTTCTATGATAATTTTCATCCTTTTCATTGTTTTTCATTCCCATCACCTTGATGTAGAATTAGGAATTCACTTGTGTTTCATATTATATGTGAATTTAGGTATGTGTATGTTTTAAATATAGATAATATTCATAACTCAATGTAACACTAAATTATCTCACCTAAATATGAAATAATTATGAATTTGGAGTATCCATGGTGGAGTATGTTTGATACTATCTCATTCTTGGCAAGGTAATCTATAGTGTGATTGTCAAGGCAGTAGAGGTACTCACTTTATTCTTGGTGCATCACCATTTAATTTTTAGCAACCTTTTACCTTATCCCTCCCTTATTCCCTTGTCAATTTTACATATATCAATAGTTTTATATTTCATCCTACTCTTTGTAGGTATGTGTGTTAGTCATAGACTAGGTGCATCTATAATAAAAGGAAGTCAACTTACTCTATAGATTTATCCCAAGGAAAGCAAGAGTCCCATATCTTGGGGGATGATCCCATTATTTTTTGAGATAAATAATATCTCTCTGACAAGTGAGAGGATTTCATAACCATAGGTGCACATTTAGAGTTATAATAGTTACTTTATAGTAAAGTAGACACTTGCATTGATGTAGGTGTTTATCTAGGATTAAAGTGTCCAAGAATATAGAAAATAAGTATAGGTAGAAAACTAATAATGAAGGATAATAATTAGGTTTAGATATTTTTGTATAATATTGAATGCTTTGTCATCAAAATAATAGTGATCAAACTAAAAGATTATTAATTTAGGCAAAAAGAGATAGGGAATGTAGGCCTTTTGGAAATGGAAAATTATTTAATGAAAAGGTACTTTTATGGTGGATGTTTTCTAATTTTACAATACTAGAGTAATACATAAATCAAGTTTTAGTATCTACATATAATCAAATTAATGTATTTAAAACTTATGCCTAAACCTTATGTCCATAGCCTTGGAATAGACATATGCATATACAACTATCTAGTTTCATTTGACTTGAATAAGGTTAGTTAATGTATAATTGAATTATACCAATTATATTGGATATTCAAGGATGTTAGTGAATAAATAATTCTCTTACCTATAGGTTGAGCTTTAACACACAAACCCAACTAAGCAAAGCACTAAAATATAAGTTAAATGATTACTGTAATATTAATTAAATTATCATTACTCATCACTAAAACATATCATGACCTTACGACTAGGTTTCTATGACATTCAATGCTTGTCACAACTAGGGGGTCATAGGGTTAAAAAAGATGGATATTAAAAATTCAAAAAATATGAGAGAATAAAATTTAAATTTCAATGGAAAAATAATAAAATTTTAATATACTTAAAAGTAATAGTCTGAATTTACTTACTTCACTTATTAACAAGTTATGAATGAGTAAAAATCAATTGTTCATAAAGAAATCCAAAATTAATATGAACTATGACACACATAATTGTTCATCCATAAAATTAAGTGTTAATAATGACAAATAATGTTTTTGAAAAAAATATTTTTTTTTCACAAATATGGATATGTCTAAATATTCACTATAATTATACTAGTATATGGAGTGGTTGTAATTACACTCATCCTTAGGTGGGTTTGGGACTCATCTAAATTATTCCTTTGATTGGAGTGTGAATCATTGATTAATTGAAAAAACACACACACAAAAAAAAGGAGTGGTTCATCACTACCATTTCATAGTGAAATCTTATCTCACTAATCATCTCATGTGAAATTTTACTATGACATTTGTTGTCACTATAATTGGTGATCACCATATTTAGGTTTACTCCTTTTAGATCTAGATTTGGTATTAAAGAAATTATATATTCTCCAATCTCTCATCAATATAATCTCCTTTGTAACTTAAATCACTTAGCCAAGTCAATATTGATGGTGATGTGGACCAAAAATCAATCCATAAAGTGTTTTGATTGTTATAACAATAATTTTTGTAAGTTTTTATTTTCCATGGAAATTAAATTCCCCCTTAATAATTAATATTTTAATTACTACCAAAAAACCACCCTTTTGTTTTAATAACCCTTACACCTTTATTTACAATAAAATATTCTCAATGTAAGCTTTAACTGGAAAAAATAATGATTCTGAAGAATCTATAATGCATTAAAATATATAAAATATGTATATGATAAATAAATGTGACTATTAAAAAATTATATTTATGGGTTTTGAGACATTTATTTTTTAGTGTACCTCAATTGTATTTACATTATATCCTATGACCAAATCCTTTAATACAACATTTTCAAATATTTATATACAAATACATATTTTAATTATAATAATTAGTTTTTCAATAATAAATCCAACCCATAATATTTAATGTTCAAATGTTTTATTACATGTAAGGCAACACTTGTAAATTAAATTAAACCTCCTTGATTTTTCACCATTACACTAATTATTAAATTTATCCCAACCTTTTTCCAGATCTCTTTTCATGCTTCACTACTACACCTCCATTGATTATTTCATCTAAGTTATGGAAATGAGCAAAAAAATATGAGATGAAATATGTTCAACCTAGATACAATGATACAACAACCAAAAATACATTATAATTAGAGTATCCTCAATCTAATGGTGCATTAATTTTCAACTCCTAAAATCTATAATATATATGTGATTATATTTACTCTTATTCAAATTACATATTATTTCAAGTGATAATGGAAATATATGTTATAAATAAAATAATGGTTCCTTAGGATATCAATCTATAATTATATTTTTCTTCTATTCAATATTTTGAGACATTATAGTCATATAAAATGCAAAAATTGGTAACTTGAGCATGGCTAATGAAAACCATTCCATAGGTCCCTCTTTCTTGATCTATAGACCCTATTAGGCTTATTTTCACTGATTCCCAATCATTTGTGGCCTTCTGGACTTGACCCTAGCTGATCTAGGACTCTCTCTTCATGACCAATCCATCCCCCTAGGTCTCATCTTCCAAGGAAAATAGCACCAAACTTGGATAGTAGAGATAGACCCTAGGGTGTCACCTTCTCAACACTCTTTTCCAATCACATTTTGATCCCAATTTACCAATTTTCCCTTATTCTTCTTGTTTATTATGTCAGCCTACTTTGGTTCCATCTAACCCATAACCAATAATCCATATATAAGCCCATTCAAATACCATTTGAAAGGGGTTGGAAAATATCATTCAAGCAAGCAAGACTATTCAATCAATCTTACCTATTCTCTGCATACAACTAGCCTATATACTTTGAAGATAAATCAAGTCTTTAGACTAGACCCTAGCCATATCAAGAATACCTAGTTTTAACATTTCTTGTATTTCATTCACTATTGCACCAAAAAATCTTAAAGGGAGAACTAAATATGGCTTGATCCATCCTCATAGTATTGGTATGTAGCTAGCATGCCCACACATAGGGTATGAAGCACATCCAATGCATCTTACACATACTAACTCCTTTTCTCTAATTTCCTAAGTTCATTCAATTTCATATCAAATATAAGTACATTGAGAATTAGCTTTATATGGATCTCTATCGATAGTCAAGACCTAAAATTTGGTATATAGGCTCACACTCAGTAGGTGAACAAAATAGAAAAATCTCAGATCTTGATGATAATAGAAATTGGGAAGGACTACAGTGACAGAGCCCAGGGTGTCTAATTTTAATGCTCCTATCCAATCAAAAAATGAAGTCTAGGATCCTATTTATGACACTATTTTAATCTTGCACCTAAATTTTTAGACCCTATCTCAGTCAGAATAGTCCACAATAAGCTAAGTTATACTTCTCCTTAATCTCTTAATATTTTTAGAAAGGTCAAATCATAAGTAAATTTCATAAATCAATATCTATAACTAGGAAATTTATTTAGTAATTTATCCTACTTAGACTTGTTTATTAAATATTAATAAAAATCCACTATTCCCACAAAAAATGAATCATTTGGTGAACCTAACTTACTTTGAATTTCACATAAAAACCCTAGAAACCCTAGGGTAAATTTCTAGCTGATTTTTCCTATTAATTTCATTTTTTTCCCTTAAATAGTTAAATCAAAAATTCATCTCAATTATTTAATGTAGTAAATTTTAAAATAATTTTTATTTCAAACCCTAGTTGCATATACTAGGTCCCAATAATTTTTCAATATTAATCCTATAATTTCTTAATTTTTTGCTTGCATATCTAAATCAAAAATTTAATTCAAATTGTCAAATTCAATAGTAATTTTAAAAATAATTTTATTTCAAACCCTAGTTGCATCAATTAGCTCCTAATAAAATTTTATTAATTTTTTAATCATTTTTTTTAATTTTTAGTTGCATACTAAAATCATAAAATCACTTCAAATTTCAAAAATTGATAGTAATTTCAAAAAAAAAAATTCCTTAAAACCCTTGTTGCATCTACTAGGTCCCATTACATCAAACACTCTCCCATAATTTTTTGTATTTTTACCTCCATACTTAAATCAAAAATTTAATTTCAATTTCATAGAATACATAGTATTTTTCAAAAATATTTTTGAAAAGTCCCTAGTTGCATGTAATAACACCTATTTCTTCTTGAGGTATCACATTACATCCATAATAAAATTGCAAAAATGATTCTCACTTATGAACAAATTTTTCTTATATTTCTTGCAAATAACAAGGAAACCATAATGGGTCCTATCATGTACATGAATGATGAAGTCTATAATATGTTAGTAAAAAGCTTCACCCTTTGAATTTCATGCTTATGTTTCATTATATGGGATGATATCACAAAATTTATTCCCAAAAATGGACAAAATTTCAAAATTCTTTTTACATATTCTCTTTTACTCATATGAAATAATTACCAGCTCCATTTTGCTAAACACATTCAAAATGTTATGTTACATGTCAAAAGATTATATGCCTTTATGAAAAAATTCAGAATATCTACCCTTTACCTTCTATCTCTCACATGGATAAATTTTCAAGTTTATCTTGCTACACATATCAGACATATCATAACACATGTCAAAGTTCTTTATTCATCAATGCATACTTCCATACTCTCTATCCCTTGTTTTCTATTTCTCATGTGGAATGTTCTCTATAATAATATTTATATACAGCTTATAACTTCACTCACATTAATTTTAAACCATATACATGGTTTATACCTAGATGTATATGTATCCTTAGATAATCTTATTTCAATGTCATATTTCATTCAAAGGAAAGAAATCCCTTCTCCTCCTCTCCCTCAAGAGGGTGATAACTACTTTCCCTCTAACAAAGTCCATGCTATCACCCCTCCAAAAGGTGATTCATCCTATACTATTTTTCCTAATTCATATATTTATCCTATAACTTCTTCAAACCATCTTCAACACATGTGCTTATATGTTCAATCGAAAACAACTAGGGTTTGCACTTGTAAGACGCTAAGGGATCAAATAACTAATATGAGAAAGTTAATTTCAGATTTACATATGAATAATTAGATATTAAAATGACAAGATCACCACATTGGAAAATTAGATTACAATAAAAATCATCAAAGGAATCCTAATGCCAATCATGTATATGCACTTTCACCTAGTCAATTGGTTGCAAGAAATATTACATATCAAAATAAGAAATCACAAAAAATTAACTCTACAACTAGTGATTAAAAAAACATTTAAAAATCAAATAAGAGTTTAAGTGAGGTATGAAGTGAAATTATTAAATCTAAGTTGATCAAACTACCTCCTCTACATCCAGTGAGAAGATCAGATATTATTGTGCATATCATAGAATGCATGGGCATCACACAAATTCATTTTTGGAATCAAAAACACATATATAATAGATAATTTATAATGAGGACCCTATAGAAGGTAAATCAGTCAAGAAATACACAAGAAGACAATCACAAAGGGTCAAATTTAGAAACAGTAAAAAAGTGGTTACCAAAAAATAACTCAAAATAAAAAAAGGATCAAAAAGGAAAATTAGAGAAACAAATAGTATCAAAAGCATAGGTAAATAATTAAAATTACTCAAATATATCTCTCCAAAATGAGGCTCAATTTTATAATTAGTATAGGTTTGGTGAACAATATCTACAACTATTTTATAATCAAGGTCAAGGGTTGAGCAAATAGGCTCAAGGCATCACTACTCCTTCTAATAGCTGATAATGTTTATCACCAAGGTTTAGGATTTATTGAAAATCCTAAGGAAAATAATTCATATACATAATTTATCAAAGGAAAAGATCAAAATAAAATAAGAGTAAACACTAGCATTCCATTGGTTCAAAATCAAGATGATAATGATGAGTGGAACAATACAGGTTATTATGATTTCTGAGATACCAATAATGAATTTGAATATTCAAAGTCATATTCATAGACATTATCTCATGCTTCATAATCATGCATGATTCCTTTATTTGATATAAGACACCATGATAGGGAGTCTCCCATGAGACTCATCAGTTAGTATCATCCTTTCCCATTTTTTCCTGTACATAGTTTCTTATGCTTGATTGTACATAATATCTTCTACTTGATTGTACATAGTTCAAATATTTTAGAATAAAAAAAATATAACATTTCAAAAAATCCAAAAACATTCAATTATATCAAAACAACAAAAACATTTTGATTATATGAATCATCCATGCTTTACATTACTACTGCTATGCTAGGACTTACATTTATTGTTTAATGTTATTATATGTCAATTTATTTACATTACCATGCTTCACTTGATCTTATTTAAGTGTGTTAATTAACATCTAGATACTTGATTGCTTCACTCTACCCATTTGAGGTGCATCCTACTTCTACATTCAAGACACACTTCGATATATCTTCTCCCTAGGGGCATCTTATACATGATTACACCATCCATGTTATGTCATTCCTATAATACACACTCTTAGTTATCATTTTGATATAAATTACCTACTAGATTACATAGATTACTATATCGATATTTCACTAGTATCTAGCACTTGTGTATCTCTTAGCATATACCTAGTCTTGTACTAAACATGTATTGCATATTTTTACTCTTGCTTTGATTAGTTAGATGTGATTTTATATTTCTAATCATTACATTCTTTCTATTTTTTCTTATCATATCTTATTTGATTACATTTCTAGTTCTTACTTATCTCTTGTATGTGCCTTTAGACATTTTATAATGTCCTTTGCATGTACTCCTTTACATGATTATGGATTCCATGCCAACTTGCTTATTTCAATTATATGTGTATATTGCATTTGAACATGCCTTGTATGCTTTTTTTACTAATTTGAGTGACATGTTCCCATGTACCTTATTTTCTTGGCCCCTTGGCCACCGTGGTATGTTTCTTGCTTCTTGATTTGAGTGCTTGTTTCTTGATTGAATTTTTAGTTGTTGTAATTCCATGATCCTTATCATGCATTTTCTTATTCTCTTAGATGCCATGAGGGACATCATGCTCCATCCCTCCTTGATAAAACTAAAAACTAACAAACTAAAAACTAACACTTTCAATTCTAGCTCAGTACATTACACATGATATTACATTGTTATATCTATCCAGGTATACCCCTATTGATCTAAAAATATCCCAATTCAAACCATGTTATATCTTGAGATATCTTGTTGATTATCATTACTATATCATGTATATTCTCTAGCTTAACGCACTTGTAAGGCTTGTTCTTTTGAAGGTAGTCATTACAGGGTACCTATTACTACCCTCAAAAGAGGGGAAATAAATAGTGTTTTTGGTACAAAGATCAGAGCTCCTATTGGCTGAAAAATATGATTTCAAAATAACCATAACAATAACTAGTCATCAAACCACTTAGAACAGACCAGATAGTCAAGATTATAGAAAAATGATCAATTTCAACCTAAGACAATAGCATTGAGGATAGACTATAACAACAAACACCCAAGGTATCCTATTTTTATCACTCTTGTCCAAACCAAAAAAACTAGGTTTTTTAGAAGTAGGTAGAAAGGTAAGTTCAACTATAATTTTGCACAATCGAACTAGTTTAGATCAATAGTTTTTAGTATAATTTTCTTAGAGAATGTAGACATAGGGCTCATCATGTGCAACATGATTATTCCTCACTTATAGCTTTAGATACAATAGTTGGCATAATTTATAGATCAAAATCCATGTTTTAGATACCAGTGATTAGGAGTAGATTGCAAAACACTTTTGCTTCTTTTATTTTAGTTTTCAACATTACCCTAACATTCTCAATAGTTTCATTCCTTATTCCATCTATAGGTGGTGGGAATCATTTTGGAATGGATTTCATACAATACTAACCTCCTTATTCCCAAGTATTTGAGTTCTTGAGTGGCTTCCACATAAGTCAAATTTTTAGTTTTGGAGTAGCTTTCATACAAGCTTAATCTCCATCTTTTCTGAGTTGGCCAAAATTGGTCTAGTTTTTAGTACCCATTTAGCTATCCATTCCATATTTTCAAATTTCTAGAGCATTCATGGGATTCTAAAGTCATCTCATTTGATATACACATTCATATATATTAGTATCAATTCTTAGCTTGACTTCATGAGGCAACGATGGATCTAAAGGGCTAGCCTTTACATTCTTGAGCCACCTATTTAGAGGGATTAGACACACATTCAAAACACTAATTATTATATGCATAATCATCTAGCTTTACATAGTAGGTGATCATAGAGCCAAAGGGCTAGATTTTGCATTATTGAGTCAATTTTAGGGAATTGACCACTAATTTATGTTTATGATAAAAAAATTCATACAACATCATCCAACATATCTAGCATTACTCAACATTACCCAATATCAAAACAAGTTTTGTATTGGTTCATATACCTAATTCACACTTGCATAACATGCTCTGTATGCATTATCCAACATTACTCAACATCACACAAGCTTTATGGGCTTCACCTTTGCAGGTAAGTTTAGGTACACTTTCTATTTTCCTTTATCCTAGTATTTCACCTTTTTGCTTTACTAGAATAAAGGGGGTGGGGGAATGTAGTCATATAAAATGAAAAAACTAGTAAATTGATCATGGATAATGATACCCAATCCATAGGTCCCTCTTCTTTTCTCTCTAGATCCTCTCAAGCTTATTTTTACTAATTCTCAGTCATTTATTCCCTTCCAAACTTGACCACAATTTAGACAAGACCCTCTCTCCATGACCAATTCATCCCCCTAGGTCTCATCTACCTAAGAAAATAGCACCAAAGTTGGATAGTAGAATTAGACCCTAGGGTTTCCCCTTTTAATTACTCTTGTCCAATCACATTTTGAGCCTAGTTTACCATTATTCCCTGATTCCTCTTATTTATTGTGTCAACCTAGTCTAGTTTCATCTAACCCATGACTAATACATCCATATATAAGCCCATTCAAAGATAATTTTGAAGGGGTTGGAAAATATCATTCAAGCAAGCAAGAATAAAAGCAAGACTATTCAAGTAATCTTCCCTATTCTCTACATAAAGCCAACCTATACAGTTTCAAGCTAAATCAAGTCTTCATAATAGTCCTTAGCCATCTCAAACATACCTAGTTTTAACATTTCTTGCATTTTATTCACTATTTCACCAAGCACTCTTAAAGGAAGAACTACATATGATGTGATGCCTCCTCAGAGTATTGATATTTAGGTAGCATGCCCACACATGAGGTGTGAAGCATGTCTAGTACATCTTACACACACTAGCACCTTTTCCTTATTTTCCCAAGTTCATTCAATTGCATAGAAAAGATAATTACATGAAGAATCAACTCTACAAGGAGCTCTATCAATAATGAAGACCTAAAATTTGGTACACAGTCTCACACTAAGTAGGTGAACAAAATTCAAAAATCTTAGATCTTAAGGATAATAGTCTTGAGGGATTACTATAGTGCCGATTCCTAGGGTGTCTAGTTCTGGTGCTCCTATCCAATCAAAAAATGAAGTCTAGGACCTTGTTTGTGACATTGTCCCAGTCCTACACTTAATTTTCTAGACCCTATCTCAATCAAAATAGTGGAGAATAAGCTAAGTTACATTTCTCCTTGATCACTTACTATTTTTAGAAAGGTAAAATCATAATTAAATTTCATAAATAATTACCTATAATTAGGAATGTTATTTACTAATTTATCCTACTCATACTTATTTATTAAATAGGAATAAAACTCCATTATTCCCAAAAATAACAAATCAGACATCGATATGTAAATATGAAACATCTACTTTCCCAAAATTCATATGAATGATTTTGTATCCAAATATTGTTTATACCTTTAGGATAATCTAAAAATAACATGACTACTTTAGTTGTGTTCTTGATGCACTTTCAAATATATGTGAAATAAATACCTAGTTATTTGGGTGTATCCATAAAATGTACTAAATTAGTAAAGCTTGTAGGTGATTATTATAAATAAATTATATGTCTCAAGGGAAAATAATTATGTTTCACATTGTAAACACTTAAATTTGGTATCAAACATTTAGCAACATCAAATTAGGCATATTTTTATATATACTTTTCATGCACATTTTATTCATGTGCACACTTACCTGTATCTATCTACCCACTTATTATCTTGCCTAACCATAATACACATATTCACTATCATCCTATTTTGTGCAATAATCTCCTATAATCCAAATAATTTTTTTAATTATCTCATATCATTGATTTTCACTATTCAAATAGTACAGCTAATTGTAAAAGAATTTTAGTTGTCCATACATGTATACACCTACCATTAGTATCTAAAAACACTCAATGCCTAGTTTTGAAATTAGTACTTTTTCATTAGGTTGGCCTCAAAATGTATCATCAATTAGTCATATTAGGAAATATCAAATATTTAAGTATAAATAAAAATCAATCCTAAAGTCTATTGTGACCAACACACGCCCATTTTAAAAATAAATATATATGTCCATTTATGGTCTTAAGGATTTTCCTCTTTTGGTCTTCATTTATTTTATGGCATGAAGGATTGAATTTAAATTAAAGCCTAAATTTGTTAATCATAATTATTTTATATTTTTTTCCATAAATTTATGTTGTGCTAGTAATTATTTAATTATTAAAATGGTTGAACTTGTTTTTTAAATTAAATCAACTTTATTTTATTTAATAGAGGATAACTTGACTATTTTATGTGATGAGAAAGTTTATGTGAAAAATTAACACTCATTATAGGAATTCAACTATGTTATATGTCTATTCCTAGCTACTCACAAGTAAGTGAAGCCTATTATATGGCCTATGTGGTAGTCTAGGTGTCACTGAAGGTCTAAGGGTCATTGTTTCCACCTTCTCACATAGAACCAAGGTTACTCCCATCCAATTTACAAGTGATGTAATGTATTTTTGTGAATTATATATCCATGTGTCTAATTTTCATAGCCTCACACACTCTATTTCAATACTCTTAGAAACAAAGGTCTATGACAATGTGATAACTCTTGCACTCAACATACCCCACTCTAATGTTTTTTTAATGGGGAGCCATTTCAGCCTAAAAGGAGATAGTTATGATGGTGAAATTGTTTATTGGTTTTCATCAGTATTTAAAAATATAGGATTTCCCAAAGTCCTTGTGTCTAGGTTTCTTGTCAATAATATGTTCATTCTGATATTAATGAAATTGACATTTTCTTGGTTATCTAAGTTTTCATTACTTATTGTATTTGAGCTAACCTATTATTGGATTTCATAAGTTTCCTAAGTATGCAATTTCACCAAAGTTACATTAAATACATTTCCCTTCAACAATTTTTTTATCACTTTCCTCCTACATTTCCCTTTTGTGTTTTTTTCTTTATCACTTCTACAAGTCTCTCTACCTTATCATGTTTCACACTTGGATTTCTAAAAATTGGTGCCATGTCACAACAAATGGTTAACTCACAGTCATTAGGGAACTTAAAAACTCTTGAAATGATTTTGGATGAGTGGAGAATTAGGATGATGAAACATGTCATAATCTCACTCACCTAATGATTGACAAGATCAAATTTTCAATACACATAAGTTTTACACAAGTGGAACAACAAAAACCATCCATGTCTCATAATATTGCCAACCTATGACCATTGAAATAGTGTAGAAAGTTTTAAGTATTTCATTTGTTTGGAGTGATGGGATGATGAAAAGTTTCCTCACATTTCTCACCTAAATCATAAAAAAATATAAATTTGGTATGAAACTCATGGGGAAATTGAGATCATGAGATTTTCACAAGTGTCATAATCTCATAGGTTGGAAACATTCAAAATCGATAAATAAGATAAAAAGAGATCGATAGGAAATGGGATGGTGAAATTTTACTAAATATACCTAAAATGACATGGTGTTTAGGTAATCAAGAAGTAATACTTATGGAAGTGTCACATCTAATTTTAATCTATAAATAATTAAACATGAATTAGTGGATTATGCAATGATTATTTATAGATTTGATATTTATTCTTTAGTTGGACTGTTATACGATCTCATCTGGTAATATATTAGTTTTAAAATTTTTTTAATGTAATTATGGATTTCATGATTTTTTTATAGTTAGTTTGTTGACCTAAAATTTGGAAAAATATTATCGTTGTGCCTAAAACCAATTTGGGTTTTATTATAGTTGTATTAACTAGTATTCAAGGGTTTTATTGAGGAATTCATATCGTAATCCAAGCATTAGAATGTGATTTAAGTGGAAATAGGAAAGTGGCATTGAAGCTTGGGAAATTTGGTAAACATGCCTAGAAATTTGGAATTTTAGATAAATATATGGAAAAAAATGTAACTGAAGTGCAATATTATAATGGAAAAAAAATCATAGCAAGTTGTGGTTCTGTATTTACCATGCAATATCTATAAAATTAATTTAACATGTAAGACAAAGGAGAGAAGAGATAAAAACATAGAATCAAAAAAGATCAAGGATCTCATGATGAGAATGGGGATTAAATTAAAAGGAATTTTGCATACATTAACATGGGAATCCATGACCATATCTATTCAAAAAGTGATCATGTAGTAACTAGGTAGGCCAATGTTGAAATTACACATAGAAATTGATATAAATTTGTTACATGGTTATAGATTTAAATAGTTAAAAATGAATCATTATTTATTCATATTGGGTCTAGGGTTAAAATGGTTTGAATTGAAATGTAAGTATTTTTCTTCATAAAAGATCAGGTTTGTATATTTATGACTTGGGGAAATGGATTAAAGCCATTGCCAAATTCTATATGTGAAAAAACCACCAGGGTGATGAATTGAACTATGTACGACTTAAACAACAATGGTTTTTAGTTTTAATGATTGTTATATCTTAGGAGACCAGTTTCATTATATATATTAATTAAATTTAGTTACCAAATCAAAACATTACTGAATAAAACTACAGGTTTCTAATTATATAAGTTCTTCTAGTTTAGGTAAAGCCTATAAAAGTATTAAGTGTATTCAAAGTGGTTCATTTTTACTCAAGTATATAATGGTTAATAAACTATATCCATATATAAATTTGAATATGTGAATTTTAAGTAGAATATGATTCAAATAATAATGTAGAACACATATTAGTTTTGTATAAACTAAGAAAATTATTCAAAACTTTGGATGAATATAATGGACTAGTTTAGTCTATATTCATTTATGTATGATGAAAATAATGTTTTTAGGGTATTTTATTTTTAGGAAATTTTATTTTTAACTCTATTATTATTTAATGTTACATGAAATAATAAAATAACTACCTACAGTTATTGATCTTTTTGTTTAAGTGAGTACTAAATAATGTGAATTATAATAGATAACTAGAGATAGTACCGTTTGGTTGTAAATGTCATTTTTAAACATAGATAAAAACTAAAATTTTGTAAGGAATGGATTAATATAGACCTATATCCTACTATAATTATGGAAAAACATGAATTTTGAGGTCTGAAATGATCTAGGAAGTTGTATATAGGCATTATGATTTTAGTTATTCCCATATTAGTGTGGTCAATTGGCATACCTATATGATTTATTGTCTCAATTGAACTCATTAGACACACACACACACACACACACACACACACACGCACAAGCATGTGATTTTAGGATAAATATTAGATATATGATTAGTTGTGTTTACATAGTAAAATTGAGTTAAGAGGAAATTTAAAAGGATTATAATCTTGGTTGTCGAGTATAATTTAATTTGAATCTTATAGGATCGAGTAATAACATCATTACTTTGACTTATAAGGTTTATGGGTTTTAAGACCTAATATAATTACAAGATCATAGTGTGAATCTTGTAATTCAATTAAAAATTAGATGTAATATCCAATGAGTAATTTAATGAATGACTAAGAGTTAACAATAATGATTAGACTTATTAATGGATGGTATTTTTGTTTACCATCATTATATGATATGTGAATTTGGTTTTAAATCCTTAATATATATGAATAATAAAGGAATAAAAGGTTAGTTTATACATCTATGAAATAAATAATAAATATATTATATATTAGTTTATATGGTATGTCTGGGTAGACTTATATATATTAAAGGATCATTATCATTTTGTTATAAATATTGGGATGAATTTTTTTCATATGAAAGGATTGAATATATGGAATAAAGTGTAGGATTTATAGAATAAATCTAATATGGCTTACTTTACACTAAAACCTCTATGTATGTAGTACAAATAGTTCTAGTCTGAGTAAAGATTTGATCCTTGTTAAATGTAGATTGGTTGTACAATATAAAGAGGAATTTTTTATGTTTTTTACTAAATTAATGTTGTTTATCCCTAACTTTATATGGATAAAGAACAAACTTATGTATCTTATGCATAAATATGTAGAGATGGTAATATGGGTATTTAAATGTAGATAATGAGTAGAGTTGGTTACATTCATAAGCAGGTTAAGACCTTAAAATATTGAGTTATGACCTTATACTAGAAAAACATGATATATATAGGGGAATGATATAAAAAATAATTTATAAAGTTAATAGTGATATGAGTTATCATTAGGTATATAACTTACCATGTTGATTGAATATTGTTGGCAACTAGTTATGTATTAAATAATAAATGTGACTAAGGGATATTTCACAAAGGGGATTTAAAAGGATGTGATTCTTGTTCTAAATATCTTATACATATATGTCCTTAAAAATATATTATTTGTTTAACCCATGCTTTTCATTTTTATAGTTCAGGGAATGATGGATTTACACATTATGACTACTTATCTAGAACAATGAAATTTTTATGTAATAAAGAGAAAATATCCAAGAAGGAAAAATTGATAAAAATAATAGTTAATATTAGATAAATTATATTATAAATGGATCTTTATTATATATCTCACACACACACACACACACACACACACACACACACACACACACACACACACACACACACACACACACACACACACACACACACGCACACACACACGCACACGCACACGCACACGCACACGCACACGCACACGCACACGCACACGCACACGCACACGCACACGCACGCACACATGCACGCGCGCGTGCGCGCGCACACACACACACACACACACATCTATATGTATTTATGTATGTATGAGGATGGTAATTTGATATGAAATAGATATGATGTATGTATTATTTAAAAACATGTTCATACAAAAATATGGAGTAAAGTACATCAAAATAATAAATGTATTTCACTCTTAGATTGAGGGAATGGAAAATAATGTGATTGTTGATTCATATTTTAAAACTTTTCTTAAAATAAGAGTTTTTGCATGCTAGAATATGTGGTTGTATAATGATTTAAATATGAATAACTATTAGCATGTTTTGAAAGATGATTAGTGATAGATATATGAGGGTGCTATCTAGAAGCTCAGATATCTACCCTTAGACATCATTATTTTAGATTTGATCATTATCCATTTGCTATGAATATATTATTTTTATGTTGTAAAAACTAAATTATGGAATTGTACCATATCATGATCAGCTAGGATTATTTAAGGCAAGTGTTTGTGTGTGTGGGAGGGGGGGTAATAATAGTTATCACATATATGTAAATATCATGATATATAGAGGAATGAATTTCCATGTTCTATGTGAATGCTACATGTATTAGTAGACTTACAACACATGGGTTCTTGTTAACTTCTCAATACTTGCACTGTTATCATCTACCCATCCATGAAGGGAGGGCCATTCCATAGTCAGGAGTTTATATGGGACAAAAGGAAATTCAATGATGCTCTCCCTCCCCAATATTTTTCAAATGATGAAAAACACATTCTTTGCTTGCTACTAGTTGAAATAGCTTATTTAATGTTCATATATTTTGTGGAACATTGTACTATTTGTATTCTAAGTTTTTGTATTATAAATGTGTAAATATGACATACATGTCATGGAATATTTATTAAATCAATTAGTTGTACTTATATAACTAATCAAGGATTCTAATTATTATATTATATGTATATTGGTTAGTTATAGTAGTGGTTATATTCATATTAAGCTTAGAATATGATATATTTTTGTGTATGGAAATATTACAATAAAATTCATATCTCATGCTTCTTACTTTGTTCTATAATATATAAATGGATAAAATAATTAAACATTGGGTTAAAAGTAACTAATACATTTGTTACTAGATACATTTAATTAATAAACAATAACACATTATTTAATAATGAAATGAGTTAAAAATGTTACATCTTGATTCCTCACTAAGCTAATTATTTGACTATTTATAGATAGATATGGTAGATACACATGATATTGACTCTATTTTATGATTAAGTTTTAGATTATGCCATTTTGGGATATTATTATGTTGCTTAACTAGAAAATAATTCATGATTGCTTAGCATGAGATGGTGTATGATTATGTTTTCATTTTTAATCATATTAATGAAATGTTATTGATTATTTATTTTGAGTATCTTGTGATATAGCTTAACTACCTATATGTGTGTAATATTTACGTAGGTAAATTCTTCCATTGAGCACACTAGAGGGAGAGAATCATTAGAGAGGATGATGTAGATGGAGACATCACTGGTCAACAGAGTGCTAACAAGACCCTACACACACCATGATAATTAATCATGTTAGAATGCATTTAAAATTGATTATTTAAATTGCTTATTTCTATGGTTGCTTAAGTAGGTATATAATAGGAATAAAATTCATTTGTATGGTTAGCCTAATAAGTCATTATTATTTTAGAGGAAAACTTTAATTAAGGTAAAAATTTAATTTTGGAAATTATTATTTATTTTTCCACTAAATTACCAAAATATTATTTAATATTAAAATGGATAAATATAAAAATAGAATTTCATAATTAAAATAAAAAGGGAATTATTTATGTTGAAAAACATTAAAAATATAAAAATAAATTAAAAAACTAGGAAAATCAGGAAAAGAATTAAAATATCCTTAAATTAAGAAAAAATAATAAAACGAAAATAAAAGGCTGGAAGAGAAAATTGGTATCTTTTGCTCTATTTAATAAATGACATGAAAGATATTTGACATATCTTGGGTATTGAGGAGGATGAAGAAGGCTGGAGCATGGAAGTAGATATGGTTTTCCATATTTGAATCTTAATGAAAGACTCTGCATATAATCACACTAGTTATGTAATTAGAATTTGTACATTTACTTTGAATGTCATGAAAATATATGAGATTAATGAATTTTGAATGCATGATCTATCTAAACTATATCAATACTAATCTTAAGTATATCAATTCAAGTTGGAATTAACAAAATATAGTTAATAGAATATTTATGAATCTACACAATATGGTTTGTGTAAAGATTTATAGTGGATATACTAAGTTATATATTGATTTAGACAGTAATTAGTGTAAGACAATGATTTTAATTTATATATATTATTGTATATATACTAAAATAATTATTATGGCCTTGGATAATATTCTCTAATAGCATAATTTATAAGTACCAAGTGCTTTCTATAAATAACCTAATTATAATTTTGTATTTATAAGTTCAGTGCTATGTGAATATAAATGTTGTAGCATTGGGTATAAACATTACCTTGTATATTAACCACATGATACTATAGATCATGATTTCCATAACCTGGAAGAAATAATAGATTTTTTAATTTGTAATAGAATTAATAGTTTAACTTATAGTAAGGCGTCAATTTAATATAGTCAAAACAATCATTATTCATCTAGATATGATCCAATATAAAGGAAAAAAGTGTCATTTAACCTAATATTTCACATTAGCATCACCTTATTTCATGTTTCTTATCTAAAAATTTGATAAATTATTATATACCTATGATTATTAGACATTGTATGGTTTGGCATGTATAATAATAAAATATGGAAATTAAAAAAATAAGAGGGGAGATTTAGTCTTAGGGATGGAATAAATTTCTTTGGGAGAAATGGTGGTGTAGAGCAGTTTGTTAGATGTGGCTATCACTACCAATATTGCATCTCCCTATAGTCACTCCTACAATCTCTGACTCTTAGTCCTTTTTATATCTTCCTCTCCTACATTGTGTCATTGATATTTACCTTCTTCATTGCCTTCACACAATCCTTATTACCACCACATCCAAGATTTGAACCTCTTAAAGTATTCATTTTTGTCCAACATCATTAAATGTTTTTCCATATCAAGTTCTATTCTTTTCTTTTCTTTAACTCATCCTAAGATCAATACTCCCACCATTCTTTTTATCATATCTATTTTAACTCAATAGAATCATGATCCATTTCAGTCAAAGATTTAAACATACTCAAAAGGCTCATATACATTTTCAATAGACTATAAATATGCATTTATCCCCATGTCTAGAGATTACATATATATAATGTATATGTAATGTGGTTATGTTTCATTTAGGTAGTGAGAACTATTTCATACCTTTTTCCAACATTTAACAATTATACCATGAAAGTGACTTTTTTGATTCGATCACAGGTTTCATTATAGATTGGCCAATGCATATGTGATTATGAATTGATGGGAAGGGTCGAGGGTGACCCACATTTAGTTTGTATTATAAGTTATGTTTGGATATTGGGTCATTGGGATGCACACCTACCACAAGAAGTGGTGGTATAACCAACAAATAAATATAGTAAAGAAACCAAACTATTAAAATTATATAAATGGATTTATTTTCTCATGTTAAAGTTTGTGAATGTCATAACAAACACTTTTGTGTCTAAGGTACATTTAGACATGATAAGTTATACATGTTTAATATATTAACTTTCACATATTTAATGAAGGGTGAAGTAAATGATATTATAGACTATGTGTTCTTAATTGCTCCACTATTTAATTATGAACACTAACTACATACCCTTTTCACCTGAAAGGAAATAGGTATAACTTAATAAGCTTAAGGAATCTGATGTCATGGAATTTATAGAAAATTAATAAAGAATATATGTGCACCTTAATATTTTGTTTTGTGAATGGCATAACTTTACATAGAATGCTTTACTTGTGTATATTGTGAAGTACAAAACATGATCTTTTATTATTAACTTTGATGCACTTATTATCTAATTGGGAGTACCAAAGCCCATTGCACAAATGTTAAACTATTTTTAAGATACATATCAGTGATGTTGAGAAAAGAATATAGGATACCTTTTCTTACTAGCTTATGATAGAAAGAGGGAGTGTACTCCTCTAATTATAGTTACTCAGAAGGTTAAGAGTTATAGAAATATGATTAAATACATACATTTTATGTACATATAAGCATTATCATAGAAGACCTCAAGCATATGTTTGACCTAGATTGTAAATAGGACCATACCCATTTAACATATAACAGAGATTATGTGATGTATGACACTCTTGAACTCTATTTATATGTAATTATTTTTACAAGAAATATTTTTACCTGAGGAATCTTAGGTATTAAGAGTATATAAAATATAGGGTTTGGGTTTGAAAAATGAAGAGTTTTGTCCTAGGATCCTAACTTGGCACTTAATGGTAGATGCATATTTACAACTTAGCATGGGTCTTCATTATCTGAAGATGAATACCTAATTTGATACCCTCAAATAGAGTTATAAATGGCTTTAGTGAGATCTTGTTTTAAAGTATAAATGAACAATAGTTCAATAACCAAATAACATTGAAATAATCACTTGTGGTGCATATTACTCGTGCATAGGGTTTGTAATTTTAAAGATGGTTTGTGTTAGTCTTTAAGAAATAAGAAAACTATAAATTTTTGCTGCAATATTATAGAGAATAAAACAAGATGTATAAATGAATGACATGATGGGTTTATATGATTTCAATTTATTTATACATGAATAGTTGACTATTGTTATATATATTATGTATTGAGAGTGAAATACATGTTAGAAGATTTTAAATATGTTTAAATACTGATATCTAGTATATAATGGTGCATCATGATGTTTGATAAATTTTTTTAATTTTGAATGCTAGGTTGTAGTCTAAATTTAGGGTATATATAGATGGTATAACCCTATACTTTTTTGCTTGATATCTATATGGATCATTAGATTCTCGAAATCATATGTTTGGTTGTATGTTATTATGTAGTTGTAAACCTATGGTAGTATGGGATATCATAAGGAACTATAGTATAAAAGTGTATTGTACAGAATAAATACTCACTATAGTTATTATACCTAACTCAAATTTATTTTAATACTTTATACATACTAGTATTTGTTGTGGATAGCATGTGGTTTTACAATTGGTAGACTTGTGTATATATGCATGTAAACTCTAAAAATTTAGTAAATGTTGTGTTGGAATGTTATTGTGTTCTATGGGAATGATGTTTTAATTTATTATATGTATAATTACTTGTGAAATTCTTGTGTTTTCATGTATTTGAGACTACTTCATATGTTTGATTGTCAAAATTTGGTAGTTAAGATATAGAACACTAGACTATGGTATTATGGGATGCCATAGGCTATAGATAACTAGATACCAATTATATTTTTAGATTATACGGTTAAATTATATGTTTACCCAAGTGACATAGTTTTAATCATTATTTCTATTATGGTATATAATATAATGGAAAATTCATGAATATATTAGATGGACTTAATATACAATGTTATTACTCCTATGTATAGCATGTTGTGTGATGAATTTTCTAATAGGATGTAAGCTTAGGAATCTTGTGGTTGAATTGTATTTGACTAATCTTTATTCTAATGTGGAGTAAGGAGTGAGATGGACTTCACTAGCTTATTGGCATTATAATTTTAGATGAAGGGAGTATGGTTAAGTGGTGTGTATGGAATTGATTGATCTAGATCATTATCATTTATTATTTTTAAACCTTTGGGACAAAGTATGTTTAGTGAGAAATTATCATTACATGAGTATGGTTTACTTTTTAGTGTGATATCTTGTAATAGAATGGATTTCTATGATACACTACATGTCTAGTTTAGAATCATATAGCACATGAGTACTTGTCAGTCTCTCTGGATTATTGTGTTATCACTATCTACTCATCCATGAAGGGAGGGCCATTCCCTGATGGGATTAGTGTGTGGGATCATTAGTATATGGTTTGTGTGGTAAAGCACTTAGATTATTCTCTCCTTCCCCATAGTAGTAATATTATTGAGATGACACTTGAGATTTCCATAGATATTAGAGAGTCTAGGGAACTCATACTCTAGGAAGCTAGTTATCTAAATTGTGTACATTATATTAGATTGAATATTATTATTGAGTATTATCATGAAGAATTATAAAAAATTATTATTATAAATTGGTATTGGAGATTACAGAGTTGCATCAGTCATGGCTGAGTTGTTGTATCACTTTTTATATTCATTTTATGTAGCATCCTCATGACAGTAGAGATCTATGATGTGTAATTACTATTATCACTTGAATATATATGAGATCTCTATTTATATTCTCAGGTGTAATCTATTTATGGTATACATGTTTAATAAAAAAAATCATTTAATTTTATGTCTAACCTTTTAGGGTTATTACATGTGGTATTAGAGTTGTGGCTTGAACTCTAATACCTAATGATTCCATTAGCATTTTCATCTCTTGTATTCATCATTGAAAACCGAGTGTCATGAAGTATTTCACTAGAATTTGGGCTTGGGGTCTCTAAGTGTGGAACCATGATACACCATGATTGGAGATTTATGGCACTCATAAAATATGTGTGGGACATTTAGTTTGTAATTTAAGAACACGTATCCCTTTGATTTGCCAAGGATATTGGTTTATCAATTATCCCATTGGTGACGGTTGTGTTTGAGGTTTGGGTATATGAGTGTATAAAATAGTTCATGAATTACAGATAAAATCTTTCTACCATAGTTTGATCGCTAAGATCAAATACCTTGAGAATGAATGTATCTTTTCTTGGTTATCAAGTCGCCTTATCATTGTGTTTTGTGTTGTAAGCTTGGGATGCTTCTCTTATATTTATGTGCTTAAATTTTGGGTCTATATTTATAAATACTAGGAGTGGAAAATCTTATAAGACCATTTTTATTTTAGTACAACCTAGGGTGGCAGAAAATCTTCTTAGTAGAGTGATGTTGTTTTTCTTTGGAAACTTATTGTGTGAGGAGTTTGTTGATGGAAATTGCACTCTTAAGATATGTGGTCTAGGAATAAGTGTCATCTCTTTGAGTTAGCATAGAGTTGAATTATTTTTTTATCTATTCCCTTTTGAAATTGTTATGATGCTATTAAAAGGAGTTTTATATGCATGATGTTGGTTTATTGTTCTATTAAATGGGAATTGTTTTTTAACATTATTTTACTTTACTCCTTTGGAATTTGTAGGATAAGGTTTTCTACTGTTAGTGAGATATAAGTTTAAAGATTGGATGGATGAACACATATTTATGATGGAATATATCTGTCTTGGTTATGGACGTATATTGAGATACCATACTTACAAGATTGTATAAGTAGGTAGTGGTTGGAAATATTGAGTTGCATTGTTTTCCTTTACCCAGTGAAGGTATGTAGTAGTTTTTGAGCTAATAGTTCTCTAGTTTTTACTTATAAATATTTGGAGTAATTATTTGATCTAACTTGTGATTTTAAGACCACTTGAGGTGGCAAGCATTGATTCACATAATTATATTCTAAAAATTATAATTTTATTATAATTAGTATTATACACTCATTATTAGATTGACATTTTCTCTCTTTTACTAAAACAATAATGTTTTGAAAAAAAAAATTCTATATGTATGTCTAGAAGCAATTAGGGTATAGGAGGTGTAGAAATTTTTGTCAATCTATAGGTTGGGATAAAAATTTAAATTATTGTGTTCTAATTGACCAAACAAGGTGATATTGATTAATTATTCCTCTATAAGGTTCAAAGAATGGTGTGATTCTTGGCCAATGTATGTGATGATAATATAACATTATTTCTTCTTAATCATAAGCATAGTAGAATAAGTTAAGACATGAAATGTGATACATATTTATATGTGGCTAGTAGTATCTTAATGAAATTATGAATTGATTGTATGATTTATTTTATATGTATGGGAATACAACTAGAATCATGTAGTATATATCCTTGCTTTTAATGATCTGATAGCATAAATTTGTGATTTTCTGAAAGCTATTATGCAAATTTTAAGATCATTAGGTCATGAAGACCTAAGGGAAGAGTGGTGAATTAGGAACATTAGTTATAAGTGATAGGAAAATATCTTACTTATCCTCACATTAACTAAAATTGTGGTATTAAGTTTGATTAATAGGCAAACTTGTCAAATCTAGGATTTGATAGGTGGAACTTATCAAATTCAATCATATGGCCATACACATATATATAGTGGATAGAAATTCCATATAGATGAGTATTCCATGATTTTTTATACTTTATATTTAACATTATTATTCATCATATACTTATCAATATCTCCATGCGGTAGTGATAATATTAACATATTATAGTTATCTATGGCTACCTAGATTAGCGATAGTATTAACATATATAATTTTTTCTTTCTAGATCACTAATTACTTTTATCTAGGATGATAAAAACAATCTCTAGGATAGAGAGATTTGTTGAGGGCTAGAAGATATTTTGAAACTCTCCTTGATCATTTATTTTGACTTGTATAATGATTTTAGACCCTGGGGTGATGATGACATAATCAGTCAGAGTAAGTAATACTCACAACCATTTTTCCTAAACTAGGAGTTTCTATTGAGTGGGGTCTTATAGGACCGATACTCTATAAATAATGAAACTTGGAGGAACTATAATGAGTTTCATAGGTAATTTTCTATTTATTTTCTTCGATTGATATTGTATATCATATTACTACTTTAGTAAGAAATGTTTTTAATTGATAACTTATCATTGAATAATAGTCATCTAGGATGATGAATAGATTTAGGGGGGAAAGATGTTACATCCTAATTCTTTGGTAAGTTAATTATTTGACTATTTATAGATAGATATGGTAGATACACATTATATTGACTATATTTTATTTATTAGGCTTGAGATTATGTTATTTTAGGATATTAGTATGTTGCTTAATTAGACAATAATTAATGATATCTTACCCTAAGATGTTGTATGTATGCAATTTCATTTTTAAGCATATTAATGAATTATTATTGATTATTAATTTTGAGTATCATGTGATATTACCTAACTACTTGTATGTGTGTGAGGTGGATGTAGGTGAATCCTTCCCTCAAGCACACTAGAAGGAGAGCATCATCAGAGAAGATGATGCATATAGATACATTATTGGTTGACAAAGCACTAGCAAAACCCTCTACACACCATGATAATTAGTCATGTTAGAATGCATTTTAAAATGATTATTTAAATTGCTTATTTCTATGTTTGCTTAAGTAGGTATGAAATAAGAATAAAATTCCTTTGCGTGGTTAGCCTAATAAGCCATTATTATTTTAGAGACAAGATTTAATTAAGGTAAAAATTTAAATATGGAAATTATTATTTATTTTTCCTCTAAATTACCAAAATATGATTTAGTTTTAAAATGGATAAATATATAAATAAATTTTCATAATTAAAATAAAAAAACAATCGTTTTACTTTAAAAACATTAAAAATATAAAAATAAATTAAAAAACTAGGAAAATTAGGAAAATAATTAAAATAACCTTAAATTAACAAAAAACAATAAAAGAAAAAGAAAAACTAAAACAAAAGGCTAGAAGAGAAAATTGATATCTTTTGATCTATTTAATAAATGACATGAAAGATATTTGACATATCTTGGGTATTGAGGAGGATGAGGAAGGGAAGAGTGGAACATGGAAGTAGAGATGGTTTTCCATATTTGCATCTTAACAAAAGACTCTGCATATAATCAAGTTAGTCATGTAATTAAAAATTCATACACTTAATTTGAATATTATGAAAATATAAGAGATTAAAGAATGTTGAATGCATGGTCTATCCAAACTATATCAATACCAATATTAAGTATAGTGATTTAAGTTAGAATTAATAAAATATATATGAATAAACATAATGTGGTTTGTGTAAATATTTACAGTGGATATGGTAAGTTATATATATTATTTAGACAATGATTAGTATAACATAATGATTTTCATTTATATATATTGTTGTATATATACTAGAATAATAATTACAACATTGGATAATATTTTCTAACACCACAGTTTAGAACCACTAAGTGATTTGTATAAATAGCCTAACCATAATTCTATATTTACAAGTTCAACATTATTTGAATATAAATGTAGTAACATTGGGTATATACATTACCTTTTTTAATAACCACACGATACTAGAGATCATGATTATCATAACCTGGAAGAAATAATAGGTTATTTAATTTGTTACAAAATTAAATAGTTAAATTATTATAAGGCATCAATTTAATATAGTAAAAAAAATCATTATTCATCTAGATATGAGCCTTTATAAAGGATAAAAGTGGCATTAAACTTGATATTTCAAATTAGTGTCACCTTATTTCATGTCTATCAGCTAAAACTTTGAGAAATCATTATATCCCTATGCTTATTAGACATCGTACAGTCTGACATGTATAATGATAATATTTGGAAATTAAAAAAAATAAGAGTGGAAATTTAGTCTTAGGGATGGAATTCATTAGTTTGGGAGAAATGGTGGTGCAAAATGATTTAGTAGATGTGGCCACCACTACCAATGTCATGTCTCCCTATGGTCACTCCTACAATCACTAACTCCAATCCCTTTCTATAGTGCCTCTTATATGTTAGATCATTGTTTTTTGTCTTCTTCAATGCCTTCACACAATCCTTGTTACCACCACATCCAGGGTTTGAACCTCCCAAAGCAATAGTTTTTTTCCAACAACATTAAACATTGTTTCTATATCAAGTTCTATTTTTTTCTGTAACTTAGGCTAAGATCAATGCCACCACCATTATTTTTATCATAGTTGTTTCAACTCAATGGAATCATAATCCATTTTAGTTAAATATTTTAACAAACTTAAAAGGATCCTCTATGTTTTCAATATACTATAAATATGCATTTATCCCCATGTCTAGAGATGACATTTATATAATGCAAATGTATTATGGTCATTTTTATTTTAGGGAGTGCAAGTTGTTTCACACCTTTTTCCTATATTTAACAATTATATCATGAAAGTGACTTTTTTTTATTGTCACAAGTTTCAATATTTGGTGGCTAGTGTATATGTGATTATGAATTGATAGGAAGGGTAGAGGGTGACCCACATCTAGTTGGTAGTATAATTTACATCTGGATATTGGGGAATTGGGATGCACACCTACCTTGGGAAGTTGTGGTATAACTAGAATATAAATATAACAAATAACCAAATTGTTAAAATTATATAAATATATTTCTTTTGTCATTGTAAAGTGTATGAATATCATATAAAAAACTTGTGTGTTTTAGCATGTGTTTATACATGATAAAGTTATACATGTTTAGTATATTGACTTTTTCATATTTAATAAAGGGTGAAGTAAATGATATTATATATTATGTGTTCCTAATTCCTCCACTATTTAATTATTAACACTTACTGTGGACCCTTTTCACCTTAAGGGAAATAGGTATAACTTAATAAGCTCAAGGAGTCTGATGTCATGGCATTTACAAAACATTAATAAATAATATATTTACACCTTAATGTTTTATTGTGTAAATGGCATAACTTTATGCATAATGCTTTACTTGTGTATATTGTGAAGTGAAAAACATGATCTTTGGTTGTTAACCTTGATGTTATTATTATATAACTGGGAGTACCAAAACCTGTTTCATAAATGTAAAACTATTTTTAAGCTACATATTGGTGATGTTAAAAAAACATTGGATACCTTAGCTTACTAGCTTATGCTATAAAGAGGGAGTGTGCTCCTCTAATTATTGTTACTCAGATGGTTAAGAGTTATAGAAATATGATTAAAGATATATGTTTTATGTACATAAAAGCATTATCATAAAAGACCTCGATCATATGTTTGACCTAGATGGTTAATAAGATCGTACACATTTAATGTATAATAGATATTATGTGATGTATGACACTTTTGAACTCTATTTGTATGTAGTTATTTTTATTGGAAATATTACTACCTAAAGAATCTTAGGTATTAAGAATATATAAAATATAAGGTTTGGGTTCAAAAAATTGAGAGTTGTGTCCTAGGAGCCTAACTTATCAGTTAATGGTAGATGCATATTTAAAACTTAGCATGGGTATTAATTATATGGAGATGAGTATCCAATTTAAGACCCTTGAATAGAGTTATAAATGCCTTTAGGGAGCTCTTGTTTTAAAGAATAAATGGGTAGTGGTTCAATATCCACATAACATTTAAATAACTACTTGTGGTGCATATTTTCATGCATAGGGTTTGTACTTTGAAAATATGGTTGAGTTAGTCTTTAAGAAATCAAAACCCTATAATATTCTGGGACAATCTTATATAAAATAAGACAAGATGTATAAATAAATAACATAATAGTTTTATGTGATTTCTATTTCTCTATACATGATTTGTTGATTGTTGTTATATATATTTTACATTGAGAGTGTAGTACATGTTAGGATATTTATAATACATTTAAATGATGATAGTATATAATGGTTCATCATGATGTGTGTTAAATTCATGTTTTTTTGAATGCTAGGTTACAGTCTAAATTAAGGGTATATCTAGATGGTATAACCCTATACTTTCTTTCTTGTTATCAATATGGATCATTGGATTTTTAAAATCATATGTTTGGTTATGCGTTATTATGTAGTTGGAAATCTATGGTAGTATGTGATATCATAGGGAACTACAATATATAAGTGTATTGTTCCTAGGTGGTGCTTACTATAGTTACTATGTGTAACTCACATTTTTATGTATATTATAAACATACTAGTATTTGTTGTGGATAGCGTGTGCTTTGACAATTGGTAGACTTGTGTATGCATGCATGAAAAATCTAAGAATTTAGTAAATGTTGTGTTCGAATGTTATTATGTTCCATGGGAATGATGTTTTACTTTATTATATGTATAGTTACTTGTGTAACACTTGTGTTTCCATGTATTTAAGAGTACTTCATATGTTTAAATATGAAATCTGGTAGTTGAGCCATAAAACACTGAACTATGGTAGTATGGGATGCCATAGGTTGTAGATAACTAGAAACCAATTATATTATTCAATTATATATTTAAATTATATGTTTACTTGGGTGGTATATTGGTAATCATTGTTTTTAGTATGGGATAGAATATAATGGAAGATTTATGCATATATTAGATGGACTTAATATATGTTGTTATTACTCCTATGTATAGCATGTTGTGTGATACATTTGATAATAGGATGTAAGTTAATTAATATTTTAATTTAATTGTATTTGACCAAACTACATTTCTAATGTAGAGTAAGGAGTGAGATGGACTTCACTAGCCTACTAGCATTGGAATGTTAGATGAAGGCAATCTGATTAAGTGGTGTGTATGGAATTGCTTGATCTAGATTATTATCATATATTAATTTTAAAGCTTTGGGATAATGTATTTTTAGTGAGACATTATCATTCTATTAGTATGCTTTAAATTTTAGTGAGATATCTTGCAATAGAATGGATTTTTATGATACATTGCATGTTTGGTTTAGAATCATTCGTCACATGGGTACTTGTTAGTCTCTTTGGATTCCTATGCATTCACTATCTATTCATCCATGAATGGAGGGACATTTAATAATGGGATTAGTGTGGGGGATTTTTTTTCCTTGATTGGTATGATAAAGTTATTGAATGATGCTCTCTCTCCCAACATTAGTAATAGTATTGATATGACACTTGAGATTTACATACATACTGGAGAGTTTAGGGAACTCATGCTATAAGGAGATAGGTATCTAAATTATACTAGATTGAATATTATTATTGAGTATTTTCATGAAGAATTATAATTATTTATTATTATAAATTTTCTATAGAGATTGAAAAGTTTCATCGACCATGGTTGAGTTATTGTATTACTTTTTATATTCATTTTATGTAGCACCCTCATGACAATAGAGATCTATGATGTGTATTTACTATTATCACTTGAATATATATGTTATATTTCTCTATATTCTTAGGTGAAATATATTTATGGTATACATCTTTAATTTTTAAAAAATCACATAATTTTATGTCTAACCTAGTGGGGTTGTTACATAAAAAATTAGTTAACTTTGAGCTAACCTAGTTAGGTTTTAACATTGTGGTATCAAAGTTATAGGATCAACACTTGGCCTATTGTGATCATTTATAAGTCCATAATGGATGTTCTAATGTAAACCCTTATTGATTTGAATCTTAGTTTGGTTAACTAAGTTGTGTGAAGTGGAATAAAAATTCTTATAGAATCACATGTGTTTCAACTTACAAGTTATCACGTATAAAAGAATGATTTTCAAGTATTATTTTTAATTTGGGTGAAGAATGTGTAATATCTTGTGGATATTTTTCATTAGAAAATATGAGGTCTTATGGTTATATTGGTACCACGTAGGTGTAATTATCAACTCTATTAGAGTGATGATTGTGCAACATTATTACCTCTTATAATAGGTTTTCTAAATAATCTAAGGGTGTAGATATAAAAAGCTGATATGGAAGTTATTTTCTTCATCTTTATAAGTTTAGAGTATACCATCTTGTATGTAGATTATCCCTATGCTTTAATGATAAACATATATGTTGTTTGTTCAAATTAAATATCTTGTCTTTATTATGTTATCCAAGTTATGGATAGTGTAGACCAATTTAAGTAACCTTTATATATTATGTATCGATCTATGCAATGTTTGTGAGAAATACAAGTCATGTAAATGCTTGTGTGGTCTAATGACATGAGGCACCATATGAATTTAGTATGGAAGATATAATGATATACCTTAATTTGTATGATGTATTTTAGACCAACTTAAGTGGGGATATAGAATATAGTGCAATGATTGCACACCTTTGAATCTTGAGTATTTATAGCATTGAGATAGTACAAATCCTATGAGAACATACCTATTCATTATTATACATACTCATGATATGAGTATGATTATGGATTTTGTAAATTATATACTAATTTTTTAAAAATGTATATTGTAATAATATAAACAAATATCATTTTTGAAATTTATATCTAATGAATAATTGTTAATTATAAGGTTAAGTATGGTAGTGAGTCATACTTAAGGAAACTTATAGCACTATAATCCATAATTTTATTTCTGTAAGAATATATATATATATGTATGTATGTATGTATATATGTATGTGTATATATCTATATATATATATATATATCTGTATATATATATGTATATATATATGTATATATATATATATATATGTATATATATGTATATATATATATGTATATATATATATATATGTATATATATATATACATATATATATATATATATATACATATATATATATATATATATATATGCGTGTGTGTGTGTGTGTGTGTGTGTAATTTATATTATTCATTTAGATTTATTATGATTCTAAAATTCTTTACTATTGACTTATAAAATTATGTTTTGAAATAAAAGAAATTTTTTATGTATTATATATATATATATATATATACTTGTTATCCATGACTGGTTCATAAATCATTATATAAAATGATATTTGTAGTAGAGAGTATGGGTGTGTGTTGAATAGACTCAACCAGTAGCTAAAAAACCATAATGAAAACTTTGGCCAAATTAATGTTATAGTTGTGCACATTTTCTATCTAGAAGTGCTTTCTAATTCACATGTAATCACTGGATTACATGGTCTATATGATAGTTACATGTGATAGAGAAGTTAAACCACACTATTTTGTTATCCACATCTATACCTTTACAAATGGAAGAATTACTCCTAGTAAGGACATGAGTGGTAAATCACCACCTAATTAGAGGTGAAGTAGAAAAATAAAAGTTTGGGTATGAGCATTTTCACAATAATAGTTTAACAGAACTAAAAAATCAATTACATACTCATAGCTATTAAGATCCAAATGTTATTTTAATGAATAAGAACTATATATATTGATCATTAATATATTATGATATCAATTGAATTATAAAAAAAGGGTTATACTACTACTAGCTTAGAATTTTAAATGATTCAATGCAACTCAAAAAAAAAATCATTGCTTAGTAAATTTTGTTGAATGTTTATAAAATACTTGAATATTTTGATATGGATTTTAGTAGTATTAACTAGTTTAGTAATAGTTGATGGAAAATAAGGATAAAATATGTCTTTAGCAAAGTAATTTTTAAAAAAAAAATCTAACCTAAGCTGAATATTATGAATGATTTTGTGACAAAAAAATAGATTTTTTTTACAGCTTTGCCAAAAATGGCATAATGTGAGTCATAAGGTAATTGGTCTAGAACCTAATATTATTTCTTTGGTAACATTTGTAAGAAATAAACCTGAGTTAATCCCATTTTCATAGAAAATTTAATATTTATTACTAGGTTAAAAATAGGTTTAGTAATTAACAATATTAAAACATTGATTGGAAGCAACATGGTAAGCATATATTATTGTATTAAATGTATATATGCCTAAATTTTATTGTAAAACAAGGGAATATATGAATTAAATTTATATTTAATAAAAAATATATATTAATTTCCTATCCTTCGATGGAATTTTATAATAAATTAACTTGCTTCTATTTTTCTTCATGATGGGGAAGTTAAATACAAACCCTCATAATATCATTTTTTATGGAAAAGTTTATATTTTACTTTGTGTTAAAAAACCTTTTTTAGGACTATGACATGTTCATATAATAAAAACACCAAATTATGAAAATATATTTCATCCTAGTAAAACTCTAGTATTTTTAGGGACAACACAGTTGCAATTAAAAAGTGTTCATATGCTTATGTCAAATAATTTGTTGACTTTAGTAGTAGGTAATAGGATTCTTTTGGTTGATAGGTAGAGAAAACCATATAGAAGTTCCATTAAATAAATATATACCATATATAATCATATAAAAGTGAGCCATAAATTAGATAAAGAGAGCAAGTAAGATATCTATACTTGCAGGTATGTAAATGAGCTATAGAGCTATGGCTCAAAGATAGACCTCTGTGAGATTAATAATTAATAAAAATTACATGATATTAAAGATTGTATATGTTGTTTTCCTCATTTAATTTAAATAATAACTCTAATGATATTTGTTTTATTTCTAAAAAATTGTTTGAAAAGAGTGTGATCATGATGATGACCAACTTTAAGGGGAAGGATGTCACATCTAGTTTTCCTCTACAAATAATTAATCATTAATTAGTGGATTATGCAATGTTGTTTACAAATTTGATGTTTATTATTTATTTAGATTATTATACAATTTGATGTGCTAGTGAATTGTTTCTTATTATCAGTTTTGATAGATGTTGCTTATGATTATTATTTATATGATCAAGTGGCCTGATTTCATGTTTTTGATAGTATTACTCAGTATACTTTTCATGTTTATTTTCTAATTATGTCAGGATGCAGGATAATAACCTTTTATTTTTACTAAGGTGAATAAAATATTAGTCTACCTCCATACTGCTATGGAGGGAGAGTATCATTAGAGAGCGAGGATCATATGATGACACTTGGGTAGAAAGAATGAAAATAAAAACCCTTCACACATAAAAATTAGTCAGTATGTGATATTGATTTTTTATTTTGAATACCATTGCAAGACTTTGCTTGTTTTCATTTGTATTTGATTCATCATGTATGCTATTCTATTATTATGTTATGGATTTTTCATTACATGTTAGATAAAAAATGAATACATTATTTTTATGAACTATTTTACTAATTACTTGATGTGTGCAAGGGATGACTATGTAAAAGTCTTGAATGTTGGTTTCATTTACACTTGGTCTTAAATTAATAAAATACCTTGACTAATCTATTATTGATTTGGCATGATGGAATCTAAATGTACTTATTTGAATTAATAAACTTGGAGTTAGAGTTGAACCAAACCTAGACTAAAGAGTCAAAAATGGACTATGAATACATGGTTTAAAACTTACAACATAAAAGGGAATTATATTAAAACCCATATTTGATCATGACAAGATTTTAAAACCTTATCATGTTGGGATATTTATAGAACCATGTAAAAGTTAAAACTTGGCATATTTGAAGCCATTACTATATGGAAGGTTCTTGAATGTAATTAGGGATTTCATGATTTTGTTGATAGTTGGTTCAATGACCTAACTAATTGGAAAATGATTATTGTTATGCCTAAAATTTAATTAGGTTTTATGGTAGTCATATCAAATAGTAATCAAAGGTTTTATTGAGGAAATGATGTCATAATATAAACATCAAACCATGATTTAAGTGGAAATAAAAGAGTGGAACTAAATCTTGGGAAATTTGTCAAACATTCCCATAAATTGGGGCTTTCAGATAAATGTGTGGAAGAAAAACATAATTAAACTATAGTATTATAATGTAAAAATTCATAGCCAGAGGGGGTTTTGTATTTTAGTATGTAGAATTTATAGAATTAGTTTGACATGAAAGAGAAAGAATAAAATAAATAAAAAGATAGAATAGAAAAAGATAAATAATCACATGATGAGAAAGGGAATGAAATTAAAATGAAGGTTTCACACATTTCCATGAGAATCCATGAGCATATCCATTCAAAAAGTGATCTTGTGGTAATTACACTTGGTCTTAAATGAATAACATACCTTGATTAATCTATTATTGATTTGGCATGATGGAATATTAATGTACTTGTTTGAATTAATAAACTTGGATTTGGACTTAAACCAAACCTAGACTAAAAAGTCCAAAATGTACTATGAATACATGGTTTAAAAGTTATAAAATTAAATTGAATTATATTAAAACCCATATTTGATTGTAATTCATGAAAAACTTGTAAAACCTTATTATGTTTAGATATTTTTAGAACCTTGTAAAAGTTGAAACTTGATATATTCAAAGACATTACTATATGCAAGGTTATTAAATTCAATTAGGGATTTCATGATTTTTTTGATAGTTG
The DNA here is from genome assembly GCA_037957365.1 of Torreya grandis. Lineage (NCBI taxonomy): Eukaryota > Viridiplantae > Streptophyta > Pinopsida > Cupressales > Taxaceae > Torreya > Torreya grandis. Next base: position 45,232 of record JARHVA010003733.1, read on the forward strand.
GTTCAATGACCTAAGAAATTAGAAAATGATTATCATTATGCCTAAAATTGATTTGGGTTTTATTATAGTTATATCAACTAGTAATAAAAGTTTTTATTGAGGAAATCATGTCATACTGTAAACATCAAACCATGATTTAAGTGTAAATAAGAGAGTGGAAATAAATCTTGGGAAATATGGAAAATATGCACATAAATTAGGACTTTTAGATAAATGTGTGGAAGAAAAACATAACTGAATTATAATATTATAATAGAAAAATTCATAGTAAGTGGGGGTTTTTTATTTTAGCATGCAAAATTTATAGAATTAGTTTGACATGCAAGAGAAAGAAAAAAATAAATAAAAATATAGAAGGTAAAAATATCAAGAATCAAACTATGAGAAAGGGGATGAAATTAAAATTAAGTATGCATACATTGTAATGGGAATCCATGATCATATCCATTCAAAAAGTGATCGTGCAGTAACCAAGTAGGTCTTTATTGAAATTACACATGGAAATGGATATCAGTTTGTTACATGGTTATAGATTTAACTATTGAAAATATAATCATTATTTATTCATATTGGGTCTAGGGTTAAAATTGTTTGAATGGAAATGTAAGTAGTTTTCTTGCTAAAATATTGGGTTTGTATATTTACAAACTTAGGGGAATGGATTAAATCCATTATCAACTTTTGTATGTGAAAAACCTATTAGGGTGATCATTCAACCTATTTTCAAATTAAAAATAAATGTTTTTTAGTTTTAATGACTGTAAAAGATTAGTAGATTAGTTTCATTATATATATTAATTAAATTTAGTTCCCAAATAAAAACTTTGTTGAAAAAAAATGTAGGTTTCTAATTATCTAAGTTCTTCTAGTTTAATTAAATCATATAATAGTCTTAGGTGTATTTTAAGTGGGTAATATTTACTCATGTATATAATTATTAATCACCAAAATCCATAAACAAATTTGAATAAGTGAATTTTGAGTGGAATCAGAGTTTAAAGAAGAATATAGAATGCATATTAGCTATGTGTAAATTAGGGAAATTATTTAAAACTATGGATGAATATAGCGGACTAGTATAGTTACTCATTTATGTATGATGAAAATAATGTTTTTAAGGTCTTTTATGTTTATTAAATTATAGTTATAATTATTTTATTATTTAATGTAACACAAAATAATAAAATAACTACCTATGGCTATCAATCTTTTTATATAAGTGTATATTGAATAGTGTGAGTTATAATAGATAACTATAGATAATACTTTTTGGTTTTATATGTCCTTTTTAAACATAGATAAAAACTACAGTTTTATAAATAATGTATTAATATAGACCTATATCCTATTATAATTAATGTAAAAACATGGTTTGGGAGGTCTAAAATGATCTAGTAAATTGTATATAGTCATTACAGTTTTGGTATTACCATAGAGGGTTATAACCTTATGAATATGGGTGTGGTAAATTCACATACCTATATGAGCTATTGTCTTAATAAAACTCATGAAATGTGTGTGTGTGTGTGTGTGTGTGTGTGTGTGTGTGTGTGTGTGTGTGTGTGTGTGTGTGTGTGTGTGTGTGTGTGTGTGTGTGTGTGTGTGTGTGTACACACATATACATATAAATATATGTGTATGTGTACACACACATATACATACACACACAATATAGACCTATATCCTATTATACTTAATGTAAAAACATGGTTTGGGAGGTCTAAAATGATCTAATAAATTGTATATAGTCATTATAGTTTTGGTATTACCATAGAGGGTTATAACCTTATGAATATGGGTGTGGTAAATTCACATACCTATATGAGCTATTTTCTTAATAAAACTCATGAAATGTGTGTGTGTGTGTGTGTGTGTGTGTGTGTGTGTGTGTGTGTGTGTGTGTGTGTGTGTGTGTGTGTGTGTGTGTGTGTGTGTGTGTGTGTGTGTACACACACATATACATATAAATATATGTGTGTGTGTACACACACATACACATATAAATATGTGTGTGTGTGTACACACACGCATATATTTATATGTATATGTGGGTGTACACACACACACACACATTTAATGAGTTTGATTAAGCAAATAAGTCATATAGGTTTGTGTGTGTGGGATCTATGTCATCACTCTTTATTGATTGATCAAAATCTAATTTTTCACCCCTCTTCACCTTGGAATGAGTTTTGTGAAAAAATTATTAGTAGTCTTATGGTTTCTATATGCCCCAAAGACCCCTCTATCAATGGGCACTACATACATAGCCAAATTTCCAAGAAGGGCCTTAGACTTATGTAGTTATCTCATATGTGTGGTAAAGTGTTTATATTAGGTTGAAATATACTATATTTAGATTTATTCAATGATATAACTTCTAATTTGACAAATATCACTCATAAGCTACAATTTTCATGCTTTAGACTTGCAATATGAATGGCTTATTCTTGATATGAAAACATGGATGAATAGGGTAGAATAAAGTGATTTGTAGTTGATTGATTTAGATTTATTAGGTGTTTGTTTGGTATTTTATAGATGAGGAATGATAAGGCTTAGAATTGTATTTATATCTCATTTTAAAAAAATATCTCACAATAGGGTTCAATAAGACAATTAAGTTGACCCATGGGTTTTGGTCATTTTTTAAAGTGGATGAATTTTGTCTATTGGATATTAGATAAGGATTTGGATAATATCATTGGAGGTAATGTACCTATGTAGATAGTTTTTTATAAAAGGATATAAAGCAGGTATGGATCTAAATTTCTAGTGAATGATTTTTATCATTTTTTAAGATTTATGTGTAGTACAAGAGACTTGGGTAATCAAAATGATATGGATCAAACTAAGAGATAAGTATTTAGGCATAGTGAGATGGTGAATGTGATTATTTCATTATAAAGGATGTTTAAAACTAAAGATTATATCCTTGATTGATATTTTTCAAATGTGCAAGATTGAGATGGCATAAATATTTAGTTTTAGTATGTACTTTCCCCCTTTTAATAAAGTAATGCATATAGATGAAATTACTAGATTAAAGGAAGTAAATGCATAATTGGGTGTGTATAACACATTTTTTCTTTGATTGATCCCACTTTTAATTTTTTGATGGTGCATGACATGTAACCAATATCATGTTATGGTAAAATTATTGCATATAATTTCAAACTTGAAATAATTGAAATGGTTGAAAATAAAGAGATCAAGGAAGGAGTATACTTGTGTGTTGATGCAACCATGTTGGCTCTTGATGCTTTTGAATTATTAGAGATGCTTCTTTACAAATAATTAGAAATGGAAAATGTTTTCACATAAAACATGGATATTTTAAGAGGGATATTGGAAGGTATTATTCTTCGAGTCTAGTGTAGAGATTAATTGTAACATGACCATCAAGATCATTATATCTTAATCACACAACTCAATCATGATTATGTATAGTTTGGTGAGGGTGAGTGATTTAATTAAATAATCATATAAATATCATGATATTGGATAATTTAATCACTTTAATATATAAATATTATGAGGTTGATTGATTTAATCACTTCAACCTATAAAATGAACCCATTTTGTAGTAGAAAAGGCTTAATAATGGTGCATTATAGTGTAATGAGTGTATCCTAATGAGTAGTATAATTGGTATGTTTTGGTGGAATAACATGGTATATGCACCTATAATATGTTTAATCTAGAGTAAATGTGTGATATATCTATAAAAATCTATTTCAAATATATGTAAAATTGATGCAATATATAAGATTATGATCATGAAATTAAATTGGATTTTGTGAACATGTGGAGATCATATATTTATAACATTCCCAATTTATATTATGGATAAAATAAGTTTATAAGTTTAGATCGACTAATTCCAAAAAAGGCTGGAGCTGACAGTCCTGATCAGTTTAGACTGATTAGCCTGTGTAACTCCTATAAGATAATATCCAAAGTTCTAACAACTAGATTAATTTAAGTGATCTCATCGATAATAGCCAATCAGCAAAATAAATTCATCCCAGGCAGACAAATCCTCAATTCTGTAATAACAATGCATGAGAATATTCACTCGTTGTTCAGCTCAAATAATGAGGGGTTCATAATGAAAGTGGATATTGCTAAAGCATATGACAGAGTGGATTGGTTATTCCTTTCTAAAATCCTTACTACCTTTGGCTTCAAACAAAGAGTGGTGGACATGATCAAGCAGTTGATATCTACTACTTCTATTGCTGTGTTGGTAAATGGGAGCTCGTCTCATTTCTTCAATCTGTCAAGGGGATTAAGACAGGGGGATCCTATTTCCCCTATTTTATTTATAATTATGGCTGATAGTATGGGGTGATACTTAGGGGACTTAGTTAGTAAAGGTTTGTTTAAGGGCCTGAAACCCTCTTCGCATCCTTTAATATGTTCCCATGGTCAATTTGTTGATGACACTATCTTCATGGGGCAATCTGAAGTCACAGAAGCCAAAACTATAAAGGAAGCTATAAATTTATATTCTTCTACCTCTAGACAATTGATAAACTAAAACAAAAGTGTAGTATTCTTTACTAATACCCCAAGTCACAGACAAAACAAAATAGCAAAAATCCTTGAATGTTCCATAGGATCTTTTCCTTCCTCTTACCTTGGTCTCCCTTTTGGGATGAAAGTTCCTGAAGCTTTCTGGGAAGAACTTATTAACAAATTTAGTAAGAAATTAGCGGGATGGAAAGGTAGTTTTCTAAGCCAAGCTGGAAAGCTCACCCTCCCCAAAGCAAGTCTTCAAAGCATACCCACGTACGCTTTGAGTCTTTTTAAAATCCCCACTAAATTTGCTAAAGCTATTGAAAAAATTTAGAGAAACTTTCTTTGGTCAGGTACTGAGGAGAAAAGAAGAATGACTTTAATAGCATGGGATAACATCTATAAACCTGTCAGGGAAGGTGGACTTGGAATAAGGAAAATTAGAAGTATGAACACAGCTCTCTTAGCTAAGCAGGGTTGGAGGGTTTATCAGGAAAATAAAGAATGGAGAAAAATATGGAAGCACAAATACTTATTTAAGGCAAAGTCTCTCCCTGAATTCTTTTCTAATCCAAACAAAACAAAATAGCAAAAATCCTTGAATGTTCCATAGGATCTTTTCCTTCCTCTTACCTTGGTCTCCCTTTTGGGATGAAAGTTCCTGAAGCTTTCTGGGAAGAACTTATTAACAAATTTAGTGAGAAATTAGCGGGATGGAAAGGTAGTTCTAAGCCAAGCTAGAAAGCTCACCCTCCCCAAAGCAAGTCTTCAAAGCATACCCATGTACGCTTTGAGTCTTTTTAAAATCCCCACTAAATTTGCTAAAGCTATTGAAAAAATTTAGAGAAACTTTCTTTGGTTAGGTACTGAGGAGAAAAGAAGAATGCCTTTAATAGCATGGGATAACATCTGTAAACCTGTCAGGGAAGGTGGACTAGGAATAAGGAAAATTAGAAGTATGAACACAGCTCTCTTAGCTAAGCAGGGTTGGAGGGTTTATCAGGAAAATAAAGAATGGAGAAAAATATGGAAGCACAAATACTTATTTAAGGCAAAGTCTCTCCCTAAATTCTTTTCTAATCCAGACATTTCCCATCCTTCTGCCATATGGGGGGCAGTCCAGGGGACTAAGCATGTTTTAGAAGAAGGAAGTTCCTGGAAAGTTGGCAATGGCAAAAAGGTGAAATTTTGGGAAGATATTTGGTTAAAAGGAAAACCTTTGCAAGATGAAATCCAAGATAAAGATGTTATAGACCGTTGCAAGCAAAGAGTGGGAATAATGGTTAACCAATACTGGTAGAATAACTCCTGGGTGAACCTCACTGATTATGATCAAGATTTCAAGGATATTCAATTATCCCTAAATGCTATATCTATATACCCTAATCTTGAAGATAAGATTGTTTGGCACAATGAGCCAAGCAGACAGTTTAAAGTTTCTTCCATTTTCACTTCAAAGGGAAATGGCAACAAACCACTGTGGACAAAGGCCTGGATCAAGGGGCTCATCCCTAAAATCAAAATCTTTTTTTGGACCCTTCTCCAAAACAAAATCTTAACTTTGGACAATTTATAGAAAAGAGGAATATATATTGTGAACAGGTGTATTCTTTGTAAGAAGGGCCTTAAAGATAGAGATCATTTGTTCGTAAACTGTTCTTTTACATAGCTAGTTTGGAAAGAGATCCTCAATATGTGGGGCATTGCATGGATCCATCATAAAAATGTGGAATTATCTCTTAAAAGCTGGTACTACCCCTCAAAGAATTTTAAAGTAATTTTTTATGGAAACTTACTCTCCCCCATATTTGGTGGGGAATATGGAAGGAAAGAAATAACCAATTTTTTAGAAATAAAGAACTCCCTGGATGGGTGGTAGGACAGAACATCATTAGAGCTATTAAGGAGAATATTTTATCACAAAATAATCCAAGCTCAACTCTCCAAGTGGATAATCCCTTAAGTACAAAAAATTCTAAAGGTAAACCTGATAATCCCAGATTAGGAGTTACATGGAATGCTCCCCCTCAAGGGTGGATTAAAGGAAGCTTTGATGGAGTTGCAAAAGGGAATCTGGGGAATGCAGTTTGTGGTGGAGTCTTGAGAAACCATACAGGAAAGGTTATTGATGCTATTACAATCCCCATCGGTAAATTAAATTGCCACATTGCCGAAGCTAGTGCTGCCCTTCAGACCATTAAAATAGTTGTGGATTCGAGATATCCCAAATTGTGGCTAGAAGGGGACTCATTGAACATCATAAATATTCTTAACAATAAAAACAATGTGTCTTGGACTATAGAGCCTATGGTAACAGAGATGAAAACCTTAATAAAAAAATTTGAGAAAGTGACTATAACCCACACCTATCGTGAAGCCAATGGAGTTGCAGATTGGTTAGCAAACTGTGCAGTCCAGATAGGACAAAAAGTGAGGTGGCAAGAAACATTAGAAAAGAATGTGGAACTGAGGGCGCTCATTCTTCATGATGTAACTCATGTAAAGGAAGGAAAGATTATATTGTAATAGAAATATAATGAGTAGGAGGAGTGGCTTTGTGGGGATAGGTCTACAATCATTAAAGAGGAAGGCTCTTGAGAGTGAGAAGCAGATCCTGAACGTGCCCAAACAAAGCCGACTTTCAAATCAAATTGGTAGTAGGTGGGATCATTGTAAAGTTCATAGCGAATGGGTTTCAAAGCAGATGAGTATGGCTCACGAAAGGAAGGGAGAACCAAGGAAATAGGAGCCCACAAACTGTGATGAATGGAGAGAGAAACAAGATGTCTAGAGAATTCTGCAGAAAGGAAAAGTCATGAACTATATGGAAAGGCTACATGGGTCAAAACCACATATCACTATGGCTTTTTTCAAAAATTGGATTGATGAAAGGGTCACTTTGCATGGTATCACAGTGAACCTAATTGAGGATTTTATAGCAGAGGTTACAGGGCTGCCTACGGATGGACTTAAATTCTCTAAGTAGACAAGCATTTCAAACAAGGCCTTTTGTAAGTTCCCCAAGATAGATGTGGAAGAGTAGAAGCTGGTCAAGAATGGGGATTTCTATGAATTGGAATAGATTAAGGGGATATAGAGGGATGTCTTATGCTGTATAAGGGAGTATTTCATCCTGGATGGAAGAAGCAAGAGAGTGCATAAATTCCACTTTGTTTTCCTTAATCATTTCAGACACAAGGTACGATTGTCTTTTCCCTTTTACCTGCTCTTCTCTTTGGTCCAAAGTTTATTTGCTCACAGGAAGAAGGAAATGCATCCTATCTTGCATGAAGGCCTAATTCTGTTAATCAAAGGCTACTATAAGAATAAAGCTATGGTTAAGAACCCTAACCAGGGGGAAAATAAGGAGTTTGGGAGCAGAAAGAGTGAAATTGTAAAAGGGAAAGACAAAATCAAGTTCCCCAGCGCCAAAAATTAGAATGTGGAAGAAGATACAGAGTGGGAGAGAATTGATAAACCTAGGGAGGAAAATATGGAGGAAGAATAAGGTACTAAAAGCTGGAATACAAATTCAAATGAGGATGAAGAATGTCAAGAGAAGAATGAGAAAGGAGTCAGCAAAGAGGAGGAATCTAAAAATAGTAAAGAAGAAACTGAGGAAAATCAGAAAGTGTCAGAGGAAGATATTGTCCATGATGGCCCTATTGAGGACCCTATTTCAAGAAACAAAAGGGAAAATATAGTTCAGGATGACAATCAAGAAATGGACATGGAAATTCAAACTGGAACAAAAGAACAGTATCAAAGGGGCTGAGAGGATCACTCTGAAGAAGGCGAGAATAGTCCCAATAAGAATTCTAAGGAATGGAGAGAGAAAAGGTAGAAAGATGGAATGTACACACCTACGAGTTGGGTTAAATGCAAAGCAGAGGCTTCTCTCCAACTTGATTCTTGGATGTGTAAGGAGATTAAGGACCTCAGGAGGAAAGTGGAAATTATGGAAGATAACTAGAAAGTTGCATGGAAAAAAATTAACAACATGGAAAAATAGATAAGAGATATCCTAGTCAAGCTCAAAGATTAAGAGAATAACCTTTGGGAACTCATTAGGGAGAACAAAACGAAAATGGAGGAAGTAACATCCAACATATGTGCTGCAGCTGCCAATATTGGAAAAAGAGCTAGCGAGGAGACCAAATCTTTGGAGGGGCCTAGCAAAAGGATGAGACAAAGCTCAAGAAAGAAGGCTACACAAGAGGGAGCTAAGTTGGCAGCAACTACCACTTAGGATACTATTGTGAAAGGTACAAAAACTGTGAAAATGTTTTTGGAACTGGAAGAATAGTCTGGTTCTTCTTGCTGGTTATGTTTTCTGGTCCTGTTCTTTGGTTTCTTTTTGTAATCTTCTATCTAGGGTGTAGCTAGATCTATGTTAAATTTGGGTTTTGACCAGTGGTCTCTCTGGTGGTTTCAGGTCCATATAAAACCTATTTTTGCTACTTCTCTGTAGTAGTTTTTAGGTTTTGCCTGTGGGCGTTGAAGCTTTATCTTTCATTCCTTGTACTTGGGTTTTGGGATCCCATCAAAACCTACTTTTACCTTTATCTAAAACTAAGTTTATAAGTTTGAATATAATGCTTTTATTACATCTACCCACTACAATATGGAAAATGTGAAAATGCATAAGTGTGTAGGCCATGTTCTTATGACATTCCCCCACTGTAATGTGGAATAGTATGAAAATGTTGAGGTCATGCCCTATATGATATTTCCCCACATTGATAATTTTTTAAAAGGTAAATCTAATCCTTAGTGGACCATATCAAAAGTTATGGAGGATACAAAAAGACTTATTTGTAAATTCAAAGGTTATACTATTTACCATGCTTATAAAGAGGTAAATAAGGGGGTAGATCATATCATGAACATAGTGTTTTAGATCAAAGTGTTCAAAACTTAGATGAACATAGTAAATATCCCATTTTATGCCTAATAAATAATTCAAAAAGATAAGCCCCTATCCTATCTATGGTATTATTAATATTTTCTCTTCATGATCATTGACATGATGGGAAAATACCAAAAAAAGGTGCAATACTCTCCAAATTAAGACACATGTTGTGAACGTAAGGAATATACAATGCCACTCTAAAAAAAATCGTGTATTTCAAAAATAAGAGAATATTCACGGAGACTTAAAAATTTAAATTTTATCATGATTTAGTGTTTATTTAAATATGCATAATATGGGAGGGGTAAGAGATAATATTTATCCAATTTCCTATGCAGAGGCAAAGGAGGATCCTAATGTTTGGTGAAAGCTAGTAAAATGAGGGATTTCTAATTTCATGAAAAGAATTATTGGAAATGATTCAGATATATCTAGGTACTTCACTTAAGGTTGGTATAATAACTTGGTCATAATGAGGGGGTTGAGTAGCACAATCATGGAAGAAATGATTAGTAAAATGATCGACATATGATATGATGGTGTTAAATAATAAAAATACAAAAATAAAAATAAGGTAATGAGTATTTTATTTAATTCTTAAAAACCTTTCATTTCATCCCAAAAATGATTCCCTAGAGCCTAATTCCCTAAGTAGTTACCTGAGGTTTGCCTTTAGATAATGAAGTACATTAAACTTGAGGAAAAACATACCATTCTCATATTATACCACTTCTTTTTGATCAACCATTTTAAAGGTAATAGTATTATCCTTCCCTTATATTTTATAATGTCTCTAGAATCATCTATGGTATCTTTCAAATCCAATCCCTCCTCCAACCCCATCTATCAAGGTCTCATCCTTCTCATCGTTCTCATAGGAGAAAGATATTATTTAAGCCATAGATATCAAAATTATGGGGATTATAATATTTACAAAACCAATGAGATATAAGAAGTGGTAAGAAAGGAGTCTCTATCTTTAGTGGAAAATGATAACAGATGCAAAATGCCCCAAGAAAGTAACTCAAAAGGCAAAATTGAAGAGTTTAAACCCATGGACAGAATTCATTCACCTACCAATTCAAGTAGAAAAAAGGATGATATGGAGAGTATCTTGGATAATATTTAGACAAAATCAATTATTAAACATTTGATTTTTATGGAAATGGTGAAAGAAATCAATAATTTGAAACTGATGTTTTCTCTAGATGAGGTTGGAACGTAAACTAGTGGAGGAATGATAGTTAGAATTGAAGGATTTGGGGAGATTTTCACCATTCCCCATATCAAGGAGAAGTAGAAAAAATATATAAAGGAGAAGGAAAAGGATCTGGTGAATACATCCTTAGAAAAAAATTAAGAGTGGACTCTACTCTATAAACAAATGATCTTATCTAAATAAACCAACCAATGATCGATCAAAAGAGTGAAAGGAAATGACAAATAAAAACTAGGTCTATGAGCATAAAACTTGTTTTATACTCTAAATGTAAGGATTCTAACTAGTATATTTAGTCTTTCCCCTCTATGCATATTTTTGGTTTATTTTTGTATGGTTTTTGGTTGACTTTTGGTTGGTGACTTTTAGCTATTTATGGCCTACATTGCCATTGTCTTATGTTTGTTCATCTTGATTTTATTTGAATATCTTTCATAGATTTTTTTAAGTTAATATGACCCTCTTAATATTTATTAATCATATCTAATAAGAAATATTCCCACTAAAAATGTCCTCCTCCTTTGAGGTGAGAGAAATAGAAGCTAGTAGGCACCTTACCTCAAAAAGATAAGTTAGTTATTTAACATTTGTATGAATCATGTATCATATAGGCATAACATTTTAAACTATAAAAATAAATCAAGATCATAGTATGTGATTGTATAAATTCCTAAAATCCATGATACAGATCATGGAAATGTCTATAGGGTAACATTACAAGATTATTACTCAATAGAAAGGAATTGTCTAGGGGCACCTCACACAATGATCATGTTCAAATGTTACACATTATAAATGAATGAAATATTACAATATATAATAAAAATACATTGACACAAGGGCCAATAATAATTTAAAACTATCAAATGAAACACAAGCAATACAATAACAAACATTGTAATGCACTCAAGGAAGTGACAATATGAATAACTAAAGCATAGGAAACCAACATAAGCATATTATAATAGCCCTTGTATATGTGTTTAAAATGTTATGTCACATATAATATAGGTTAAACTATGAGAAAAATATGAGCATGGATATAGGCATGTGTAAGCATTAGTATATAAGTTCAAACATGATAATGTAGAAATGATCATAAAGGATATGTACCATGTATCAATTGATATCAAATAAGTAGATTCCCCCAATGTATTCTATGAGATGGGTAGAGGAAAGGTCCAACATTTGAAATTACATATATCATGTGTTTAGGTAGGCATATATCACACTCAAATATACATGAAACAAGTGTATATAAGAATGAAATGATGTTCCATCTAATAACATAAATATAACAACATAAATGCCATTGAGCTATTAAAACCTAAGAATGTTGAATATTTTTGTATTTTTTGAATTTTTTTAGTGTTTTGGCATTAATTTTTTGGAAATTTTTAAAATAAAATATATCATATGATCATATCAAATGGATGCTCATAGGCATCTCCAAACTCAATATATGGTATATGAAATTAATGGTACTACTAAGAAACATGCATAAGTGTCATATATGAATTTATGGTATGTTGTGTATGTGTAATAGGACTCTATGGTTGTAATGAAATAATATAAGTAGTAGGGTTTCATATAACCCATCATATAATTTTCTAGGATTTATTTTTAGTATATATAATTAGAACATATTTAGTTTCCCTAGGTAACTAAGTATGATGTGTAGGCATATATGAAGATTTTGTGTAAACCACTATGTGTCTATTATGTAAAGGAATTTAAAGTATAGGCCATATAGGAAATGGGATTTCTTTTTTATTACCTTTTCATAGAGGATTAAACATACTAGCTTTTATAATTAGTTGTCATCAAATAAAATTCTCTTTTTCAAGTGCATGGTCATATGAAATTCTAGTAACTATGACTACCCTATTGATATGAATGTATTTAATATACCCATGCACTATGAAAGGTAATTCACAAATTTTATGTATAAAAGTTCATCAAAATAACATATCTAATACTTTTATATATGGTATAATTTATAAAATTGTAATCACATGTACTCAAACAACCTGTAAATATAAATAAATTACACCAATAACATGTTATGATGTCCCATCAAAGGCTCTTACAATTTTGGTTGAAGGGTATAAATCATTATGTGTATATCCCAAATGTGTAATTAGTTTCATCATACATACATTATCACTATAACTATTATCAATCATAAACCCATGTATAGGTTGATGCTCAAGGTATGCTCAGATAAATAATGAATGAATGTTATATTCATCATCCATTATTTCACTGTCATTTAATGTAATATAAAGCATCTAAACCATAAGAGGTAATATGTATGTATAATCTCCAACAATCAAATATAATGGATTCCCATAATTTGATGAGGATTATGCGCATTATATGCCATTTTAACTTCTATATATTTATTAAAATGATTTTGTAAAGGATTGGTAAGTAACTTCCGATTCTAGTGATCTCTACGTTGTGAACCTTAATAGTTTGGAGGATCATCAAAGGTAATATTTTAGGCATCGATAATGTATTTAATTTTATGCTTCAATTTATAGCATTCATTTTTAAAAATATAAAGGCCTTTGTGATAGTCATAATATGAATTATAATCATATCCTTTTAGTAGAGGTTGATTAATATTAACCTCTATGGGAGGAGAGAGATATGAGATGACACTTCATAATCTTCTAAAGTAAAGAAATTAGAGACTCATGTAATCATGTAAATTTTATCTTAGGTGAATTGGATAATATGAGGTTATTATTTTCCAATGATGTTGTATTAACCATTAATTTTTTTTCCTAGATAGGTTCTATAGGTTAGACGTTATTTCTTAGTTTGGTATGCTAATTAGTATTAGATGTAGTCAGTGTGTTTGATACATAATCAATATTGTACAAGTAAATAAATGTCATTTCATGATATTAAACAATATGAAAAAAATCATAAATTTTTTTAAAATAATGGACTCATTTCATTGGGAAAGCAATCTTTGCTTTAATATGTCTTGAAATTTTTTTCTGCCTTTGGATTTGTCATTTTAGCAAACATAATTTTACATCTCAAAACAATTCATTGATAGGTTCATTACTACCATTTTTTATCTTTACAATACAAGAATATGACATGTTTTTAATGATTTTATTATAAAATTATGCCATGAACTAATCATCTATAGGTTTTAATGATTTCATTAATTGGAGTGGTAAATCATAAAACATAATACTTTAGGTTTCATAGAAATAATATGGTCAAACATTTATCATTAGAGGCATAATCAAGACATATCATATAGAAATATCATAGATGTTATTTAGGACAATGTTTTCCATCACAAAATGTTAACTTGGGTGCAACAAACCTAGTTAGGAAAGGGTAAAAAGATATTTTAGGTGCAAGAGTACTATTTAACACATCCTATGAATCAATATCATAAGGTGACTTAATATAATTTTTCTAAAAATTAGTAAACTTATCTTACAAAAAATTATATTTTGTATAAAATCTTTCACGTCATGATCACTAAATTTTAAATGTTGATAACTCACCAAAGGAGGTGTACCCATGGTTTGAGTTGATATAGTCATTAAAACTAGTAATTGATTCCCATGGGGGATATAGAAATAGTAGGATTTATTTCATGGAATAATGGTGTAAATAAATAAATCATGCCCCATTGGATGTGGGAATCAATTATGTGATCAAGGGGAGTGTAAAGACCAACATACCTCATTAATTTAAAATTGGTGACCCTTGAGAGATCTGTGTATCCAAGTTTGGAGCATCTAAACATTGAGGTAATTTGATAGAATTTGAAGATCATCCACTCAAAGATGGATCATATTTGTATAATTTAAAGCCTCTTGTTCTAGACTAACCTTGTTGATGAGTTATATGAGTCATCTTTTAGGTTCTATAGAAGGTTTAGGGTTTGGTGTTCATAAACCCTAAGTGGCCTTCGATTCAAATTCAAATAATGGTGGGAGCCAAGTTGGTGGGAACTAATGAAGGAAATTTGTGAACAAAGGGTTTAAGTCATGTTTTAAACATGACTCGATATTTTAGTTACTCCTCTCCCATTTATTATTTTTCCTTGGGTCTAACTTGATGTGTGTATGAGGTCCCTTTTACATTGACAAAACATAGCATAGGTTATTAATATTAATGCCCCAATATTTATATTGACCTTATTCTTGATGATTTATGCTATGTATTTATGTCCTCAGGTCGAATAGTTATCTCTCTCATCCTTTGAAGGATCATATGACCAATGCTTGCTCACTAGATTTGATTATATGAAGTGCATTAACCAAGAATCCCACACTTAAATGATGTTCATCATATTTTGATCAATGATAATCACCTGCTCACTAGATTTGATCCAATGGCATGAGGCAGAGGAAGAAAAGTTAGAAGGGATACAAGGCCCTAAGATTCAAATGTGTGGAAGCTTGGTAATAAAAGGAAAGAAATGAAAGAGACTCACTTAATAAAGGCATCTAATTAATGACCAAGTCCCCCGTGAATATTATTTGTTATCACTCACTAATTATATTTGATCCAATGGTGTGAGGGGACATTTGATCAATAAATGGGCCACAAAAATATCAATGGCACTCGCTCACATGCTAGATTTGATCTAATGGTGCAAAGAACTTGATGACTTTTCAAGGCTCCACAAGATTGACACATGACCAATGCTTGACCAAGGTAGCAACTAAAAAAGAGATACACAACCTAAGAAATATCTACAAGAATGCTAAGTGCCATGACTATGAGCCTGAAGATCAATGGACCAATAAAAATGTGAGGACTTAGATTTAGATCAATAGATCATGTTAAGCCTAGGATCTTGATCCAATAGAGAAAACTAAAGGAGGCTTTTAAAATCCAATGACTAGTATTTAGATGGTAATTATGAAAATTTCCACAATAATCCTAGAATGATGCCACATAGACTCCACATAAGTACAAAAGGTCAAAATCAAAGATCTTTTAAACTAAAAAATGAAAGGGTATAAAGTAAAAAGGTCTCTATAAAATCTAAAACACATATGAATTTAATGTCTAAATATTTCCTACCATTAAAACTCAAAACCCTAAACTCTCTATAAAGAGGACCCAAATTAACTCAGTCAGTTATAGTTGAATCAAGATAGTGTAAATGTGCCTATTAGAGCAAGTGACTTATTAAAACCCTTTGTAATCCTATGAGATTAATTTAGTATAATAAATGGTATCTATCAAGTAATAATTGAATATATAAGTAGCTAGAGGACATGGTCATGCATAGAAATTCTTTTGATTTTTAGTTAGATAACCTCAAAATATGGGACCATAAGAGTAGAGTATTCAACCATGTCAAGGATACAAAGGTCCCAAATATTGAATATGGACATTATTTAGGTGTTGGTGATGAAATCTACATTAGACTAAATAATTTTGAAGAGGTGCTCTCTAAAATAAAGAATTACAACATTATGTTGGAGAGTAGGTTGGTCAAGGATAACATGCCCTTAGGGTAAATATGGAAATTTCACCATTTCTTGTATCACTTATTGCCAGGTCTAGCTGAGACTGCTCATGAAGAGCCCCTATCAAAGGATAGTCATCAAAACCTCAACCTCCCAAAAAAGTAGAAAAAAAAGCCTAGGATATACATCCTTAAGGTATCAAGGGAAAGGGTAGGGCCAAAGATGAGGAACTAAGACTAGAGAATAGACTTATGGAAGGCCTTATACATTTAGAACTCCTACAGAGACATTATTCTATAGTATAATTCATTGGAATGTTTGCCTTTAAACCAAGAAAAACATTGGAAGAAACCTTAATTGACATAGTAACTGCATATAGTTTTTATGAGGAGGATTCCTCTGGTAAAGTAGGTAAGGAGTTGATCCCACTAAATGGGGAGAAAAGGAAGGAAGAATTGGCCTTAGTTCCTATAACACCAAGGAAAAAACCTAGGTTGACGTTCACTTAACCTACTAGTGAAGTCAAACTTTTCAGTGATGAAAATCCAATTCATGGACTAGCCATTCATGATTGGTTTACATATGGAAAGCTACAAAATATCCCATCCTTCTCTCCTTCATATGTCTTGATACATATTGGAATGACTAAAGATGCAAACATCAATCCATGGATCAAGGATATAGTTAAAAGGTAGGAAGAAAGGAAGATACAAGTCCATCAAGCCCTAGGAGGATAAAGAATGGATACCCTAGGAAATTTTGCTAGTATAGGTGTGGAGATGCCTGAACCTCCAAAATTCAAGGAACCAAAGGTTAAGGTGAAATTTAAATAAGATACAACATCCTTGAAAATAACAATAAGGGTGGATATTGTGGGTTAGGAAGAATTCACCTTTCAAAAGGTGGAGCCATTAATAAGGTTAACCCTTATTGGAAGACAACATCTTGGAGAAGCTCCCATCTATTAGGAAGATGTCAAAAGTCTAATTGAGGCTCAATCTTATCAATCTAGGGATCGTGTCCAAGGATTAGTGCAAAGAATTAAAAACTTAAAGAGGTAAAATGATAATTTATAGACTCAAGTAATTCTCTCAATGCTGGAATCCATGATTAAAATGCTTGAGGAGTCAATCCATGACATGTTTAGATCACTAAAGTCTATGAAATTAAGGTAAGATGTACTAGAAAACTAGGCCACCTCTACCAAAGAGATGGTTACTCAATGGAAAAATTATGAAGATAAGATTGCCTATATTCTTAATATCTAAGTTAGTAAGCAAATCCCAAATTTCAAATCCATCAGCATGGGGGCACTTAAGTTCCATTTTGGGAATTATTGTAGACAAGGTCAAAGCCTTGAGTTCTTGGCATACCAAAGTGGAAGAACTTATTAAGGAGGGTAAAGAACTCATGGGCATAATTCATAAGCTCCTAAGAACTATGATCAAGGATCCTTCATAGCCCACTACCCTAGGGATTATTAGTGATGAATAATTCCACCATAGAGCCACTTTTCTGACTCAAAAAATCAAGGGTGAAATTCATGGAAAATCAGAGCAAGATAATAGTATAATAGTAGACATAATATTTAATATAAGGGATATGATCAATGAAGCCAGAAGCATTAAGGAATATTTGATTACGAATGAAAAATATTTTGATGAGCTAGCTGATCAAGAAGAGGAGTGTATCACAAGGCCCACCATAGAATTGGGCTTAGTGGATGAGCAACATGCAAGATCCATGAGTATCCTTTAATAGCAAAGGGCCCCACATCTAACATCTTAATCATGGATTACCAATAGGGGCATATTATTTGGTAAAGGCACATGTTATTTTGTTAGCATGATTGCCTTTATGTCAGGAGGATTGTAGAAGACACTTATCATTTATACACATATATTAGTAAAATTGATCAGTATGTAGCCTACATTTATATAAAGGCATGCATTACCATTCATAAAGGGAGAGACTTTGAGATAGTTTTGTACCATTTTGAATGATTAATATAAGAGATCAAATAATTCTACAAGAATTATCCAATTTGATGTGTTTGAATTGCTAAGTTTCCCAATTATTTGTCTAAATTTGAATATGAATGGTTCCAAGAAATACTAAGTTAAAATCATTAATTATAGGTTTGTTAACTCTTGTATGCTAGGTTAGTTGAAAAAATTGAATTTATTTAATTTCATTTTCTCTACAACAAAGATGTGTTTTAGTTATCTAAATGTAGTGTAAAACTTAAAAGTAAATCCAATTTTTGTTTGTATTATTATCCTACCTTTAGAATTAGGCCTAGTTTTAAGTGAAATGTGAGCTTAGTCTATATTAAACTATATGTTGTTTTATATAATTCTCAAGAAATATTCAAATCTTGTCAATATGTTCATAATAAAAGATCAACAATCACTATTTCTTTCTCACCCTACCCTCTCATTTTGCTCTTTTTTAAAAAACAATTCACATTAGCTTAAATAAATTATTAATAATTATATTTAGTTTAGTCAGTGGTTTGAATCTAGGTCAATTTGTCTAGTATTAACATCAAAATTTTCAAGAAAGGTACCAAGATGGCTCCCTACCATCAAATTTTATAAATATTCTAGAACAATCCATGTGTTGAAGTTATTTTCACCATAGGCATCTCAACTAGCAAACACCTACAACTCATGCCTTAAATCCTCAGATTTTAAAATGATAAGTTTTCTCTAAAAACTAAAAAACACCTATGATACACTTGGAAGAATCAATAAGAGAAGCTCTACTAGTGCTAGAAGGAGGGCCATATTATTGATCCATGGTAAATCTAACCCAAGGTTTCAAAGGTCATATATCTCAACATTATGCCATTCATTTGGGGCTATTATAGGTTGGGTATTGACTTTATTTAATGTCACAACTATTTTTTATAATATATTTTAGTAGAAAACCATGGGAATCACCAAAATCTAGAATTAGACATCTTGTTTTGGTCAAAGGTGGTATGTGTGAGGTGTGTATAAGTTATTTCAAGCATGAATGCTTTAAAATAGAATATATTCATGAAATTGGGTACATATTTGAGAGGATCTAACCAAATATTTATGTTATTTATACACCCTCTATAGAATAGAGTCCCACATCCAAGATTAAACCCCCTTTCTCATGTAAATTTAATGTGGTATATTATATCTTAGAGAGGATCTTCAAATTACATACTAGAGTTGCCTAAGATCAGGCTAAGATCACACTCAGAAACTCAAGAGATTTTTCTTGAGCTTCAAGAACACAATAAATATATGTGGGATAAAGTTCTTCTTTAATCCTTATACTATAAGTTTTTTTTTGGGTGATTCTTTCATTAACATGCCTAGGGTCATCCATGATCTCCCATGTAATATAAAAAAATATTTTCCTACATTTAGTCCCATGTGAATAGTCATTGTTAAAGAGCATATAAATTATTTTAAGGCTACCTTAAGACTACTCAACATTGTGCATGAAGATGTAGTATGTAGGTTGTTCCCTTTTACCTGTAAGGATGTTGCCTATGAATGGTTTTTGAACTTGCCTAATAACTACATTACTAGTTTGAAATATTTTAATAATGTGTTCATATATCAATTTGTAAAAATCATCAGTCTGTGCATCATTTATCATCAATTTAAAACTATTATAAAATATGGTAATGGACCTATCATGTTCTTTAATGCTAGGTTTTAAAATATTTTTAGTAAAACCATAGATCCATACAAGCCAGATGAGATTTTAGATTTAGAGATCTACAAGGATGCAATAAGTCCTATGACCTCAATGTCCTTAAAGAGATCCATACTAGCCATAACCTCATTGACTAGGGCTTATTTATAATTAGTAACTATCAATGATCAAATGTAACTCCAAGAGAAAATGGCTTATTCTGTGCCAAATGTTAACCCCCATATGATCATGATGAGCTTATTTCCTACAAAACATGCTTGTTGTGAACCAACTTCCAAAACTCACTAAATTGGCTTTGAATCATGCTACCCCTAATAAAAACTTATAATTCTTGAGTTAGCTAACCAATAATGGCTTTAGAATATAAGATTAGATGGCATTACTACCAATTGTTAATGTTAGCGATAACCAAGTACATAATTCTGAGACCCTTAAACATGAAAAGAGTCTATCCTAAAAATGGTCTAGAAGGTAAGTAATGAATTCCTCTAATTATAAAAATAAGTGGGGAATACTAATAAGAGTTTAAGAAGGACCTTCTCATTTCAAAGATATAATAAGAAAGGCAATAGGTTTCAAAATGATAGTTTCCACAATAATAGAAACCATGACCTCTCCTTAGAGAAGAAAAACATGGATATCAACCTCATAGATATTGCATTAATTGACTATTATAGGGTGAATTGTAAAGACAAATATGGGGATATTGATTGCATCAAATTTTTCAATGTGTTTGAGGCATTCCAAGAGGAGTTGGACACATTTTAGGTGGTTCCCAATAAGGACAATAGTGCACATACATTTGGCCCCAATCCTTTTGACCATGCTTTCACGGTACAAAAATATTTGATTTCCCCTTTTAAGAGGAAAATGAACTAGATGATATCCCTAAAGAAATCCATTCATTTCAATAGTTCCTAAAAAAGACTTACCCATTGAGGAACATAAAATAGAGGTATCCCTTGACTACCTCAATCCCAAAAATAAATTTAGAACTCCTCTAGATCCTTCTTTAAGGAATGACCTTGAGCCCTCCTAAGGTAACATTCCCAAGCATAGCCTTAAGGTACCTAGTCCTCCAAAAACTAGTTACAACATATTTGAGGACATGAAGAAGATAAATGCTAATATCACCTTACACGAGTTAACACATCATAGAATAAAGGGATTTATTGTTGGAGTCCTTAATATTTGAAAAACATTCCAAGATAGATCATGCTAATGTAACAGTGTATAAGGCCAAAGCTAAATTTCCCCCTTTCTTGCTCATAGTTAGAATATGTAGAAAAATCTTGCACAATTTCTTGTTAGACTTAGGTGGCTCCACAAACATCATACATTCTAGCATATGAAGACAACTTGGATTAACCCCAATAAATTTGGATAGGATTGTCACCCAAATAGATAAATCAAGGGTTAAAGTAATTGGGGAACTCTTGAACATCCACATGCAAATAGTCTCTAAGCCTAAGGAATGGCAATTCATTAACATTCACGTAGTAGACATGCCAGATGCCTATGGGATCCTATTGAGTAAAGAAGGGACTAAAGCCTTAAATGGGTATATGTCTACTAATTGTTCCCACTTGTGGCTACCTTGGAAAGGAGTCTAAAATCAAATAAGAGTTGAGAGGGAACCAAAGATGAAACATATGATAATGGAGTACAATTTTATTAATGAAAAAGTTAACATAATCAACTTAGACTTAGGGGTTCTCACCCTAGAAACTAATAAATTAGATGATCCTAAGGACATGGAGACTCCTCCTAGGTTATGGAAATTGCACTTTGATGGTGCTAGATGCAAGGCTATTTTATGTTTTGGCATTGTATTAACTAATATAACCAACAAAAGGTACCATGCCTCTTACAAATTCTAATTCCCCTACACCAATAACCTTGATGAGTATGAAGCTCTCATCCTTGGTTTGTAATTTTCTATCAAGAATAAAGCCAAAAATCTACTAGTTCTTAGAGATTCAAAACTAGTAGTCAACTAGGTTAGGAGTAGGTATCAATGTAAATTGTCATACCTCAAGAAGTATAAGTTTAGATTCTAGGACCTGATTAAGTCTTTTAATTCTTTCATCATCACCTCTATTCTTTGAGAAGAAAACTAAGCTACATATGAAATAGAATTAGCTATAGTGAATCTCATGCCTAATCTAGACTCCCTTGAGTTTAGTGTTGAATTGGTCCCATGTCCATCAGTTCTTGATAAATCTAACTATTTCCATGTCTTTAATGATGACCAATAAATATTGGATTTCTTGAACAATTTTGGGGCCTTTAAAGCCCATATCATCAATGAAACTGATGATAATGCAACTAGAGGGAACAAGTTTGATAGAAAAGTTATTTAATTGAATGAAAATAAAATCCCTAAATGGATGATTAATCTATAAAGATTGTTTGATCAAGATAAACTACTATTGAGGTTTTCAAAGTTCCCAAGGTAAGTGTAAAATATTGAAATACTATGGATCTTGGTCTCCAAGGGCAACCCCAATTAATAAACATTGCAAAGGATTTCACAACTTTTTAAAATAATAAATCCAAATAACTCCTTAAAAATTATAAGAATGTTATAGGATGGTCCTATGATGACCTAAATATCTTTTATCCAAGGCTCATTACCCATACCATACCCCTGAAGGAAAGTTGTAAACCTTTAAAATAGAAATAAAGACTAGTGAACCCCATGATAGAACCTATGATATTCAAAGAAGTAAAAAGGTTAATTGATGTAAGGATAGTTTTTTCCATCAGACATTCAACTTGGGTGGCTAATCTAGTACTAGTCAGGAAGAAGAATGGTGAGATTAGGCTTTGTATTTATTTCATGAATTTAAACAAAGCATCAAAGAAATATAATTATCCACTCCCTTCACTTGAACAAGTAATTAAAACTATTTTAGGTTTAGCTATGATGTCCTTCCTTGATGGATTTTTAGGTATAACCAAGTCTTGGTTGATAGAGAAGATAGGATGAAGACAACATTCACAACAAAGTGGGGTAACTTTACTTACAAAAGGATGCCTTTTGAACTAATCAACGTAGGAGACAACATCCAAAGAGACATGGACCATGCCTTCTAAGGGATAATTGGTAAGTGCATCATCATTTATATGGATGATATAATAGTTTTCTCTAAAAATAGGGAAGATCACTCTATACACCTGCAATAGGTTTTTGAAAGATGTAGAAAGTATGGCATTTCCTTGAACCCTAAAGCAACATATTTTTTGTATATAAAGATAAATAATTAGGAAATTTATAACTAAAGATGACATCTTCATAAACCTTGAAAGAGTGGAGGCCATATCCAAAATCAAGCTCCCAAATAGTGAGAAGGAACTGAAGTAATTCCTTGACAAAATAAATTTTGTAAGAAAATTTATTTTTGGTTTTCTAGAAATTGTCAAGCCATTGAATTATATGTTAAAGAAGGATACCAAGGTGATTTGGAAGGAATAATCCAAGAAGGCATTCAATGACATTAATGAAGCCATTTGCCAAGCCCCAGTGCTTATAATTCCCAAATTATAAAAGGATTTCTACCTTTAATCTTGTGCATCTGATCATACTATGGCTATTGTATTGAATCAAAAAGTTGATGAGTGTGATCACCCAATATCTTTCATGAGTACCAATTTTAAGAATGTTGAGCTAAACTATTCTATGATTAATAAGTAGGCATATGCACTAGTAAAGGTAGTGAAGAAGTTTAGGCACTATATCATCAAACATAAGGTGCATGCCATCCTACTAACCCTACTACTAAACTTATGTTGAGTCAAAATGAGTTGGGAGAACATATATGTAAGTGGATGTTGGTTTTGTAAGAATATGACTTTGATATGAAGTTATCAAAGATATTAAGATTTCAAGGTTTGATTCAAATGATTACCAATACTATTCCTAGGCTAAGTATCATGTAAGTATGCCATCAAAGTTTTCAAAATAATGAATGGTTTAACTCAGTCATACACTAGCTAATCAATGGTATTTGTCTTATATGCCTATCTAAGGATCAAAATAGAGCCTTGAGTCCTAAGGTATCTCACTACCTAATCAAGGATGGAGTCTTGTAAAAAAAACTTTGAAGGAATCTACCTAAGGTGTGTCTCACAAGAAGAAGCGACCCAAATTATGGTCACCTTTCATGAAAAGTTGGGTAATGAACATCCATCTAGAAGAAATACATCCTAAAATATCTTAAGGGCTGGTTACTATTGGTCTATGATCTTCAAGGATGCTCACAATCATGTGAGATAATGCCACTCTTGCCAAATTTTTAGCACCAAAGAGCCAAAAATATCCATGCCTCTACAACCAGTCATTGTTGACAAACCATTCATATAATGGGGTTTAGAATTTATTAGATTAATCAACCCTATGTCATTTGAGGGTTAGAAATATGTCTTGACTACCATAGATTATTTCACTAGGTATATATAGGTAGTGGCTACCAAAAAATTTAGAATAGAAGTGATCAGTTTCTTAGAAGAAAACATATGTACTAGAGTTGGGACCCCAATTTCTCTAGTATGCGATAATGGGTCTATATTCATCTCAATTAAGATGATTGAATGATCTTATGGTAATGGTGTCACTTAAGTTTGCCTCCAATCACTATTCCCAAGGTAATAATGTTTTTGAATACATTAATAAGAACCTAATGATGACAGTCAAATAGTTTACAGAAGAAAAGCCTAGAACTTGGCATAAGTTGCTCAAATTTGTAGTATAGGATGATACGATAAGGATCAAGCAAGCCTTGAAAGCTTCACCATTTATGTTAGTATATGGGTAGAAACCCATATTTCCCATCACTCTCAAATTAATGACATATAGATTCATGGAGTGTTACATAGAGGAGAGTCAATAACATACTACTTCCAGGATATTAGACATCATCCAAATGGAAAATGATTGAGAAATTGCTTTTATTGATTTTAGAAGACACCATGCCATACTAAAAATATGGTTTGTTAAAAGGTCAAAGGTTAAGGTGTTTACATATAGAGACTTAGTCATACTTTGGGACAAAGCATCTAAACCCAAAGGAAAGCATGAAAAATTCACACCCCTATGGATTGTCCCATACCAGATTATAGAGACATAAGGAAACAACACCTTCAAGCTCAATTATTTACAAGGGGCAAAGTTCATATTACCTACTATTGGAAAATACACCAAGAATTATTTCACTACCACCCCTCTTGAGGTATTTATGGAGTAAGGTGTAGGTTGATTAGATTAGAGTAGGTAGGTTAGCTAGTTTGCTTTGAGCATATTTTCTTTCTTGTCCCTAGTTTTTATATAAGTTTCCTCATATTTTTTTTGATTCTTTTATTTTTTTTATTTTGATTTTTGTTGTGTGTTGTTTTCCTGTAGCTTTTTCCCTTGATCTCAAGATGTATTTGGAGTCATCCCTAAGATTGAAAGTGATAAAATTTGCTCAAGATGTGCCCCAATCCAAAAAGAAAGGTATGACCCCATACAAAGGCAATCATGGTCCTAGGACACAACATTATGATACAACTCAGATAAACTAAGTATAGATAGATAGAGGTTAATTAAATTTACATTGGTTTTAAGAAAATTTACACTTAGGGATTAGGGGCCTAAATTATCAAGAGCATACCATTAGGTAGCACTTAATCAACATCCAATCTTAGGACAAGAGTTGTAACCCTAAGTGATCCTCCTAAAATCAAATATTTTACCAAATCCTAAACCTAGCTATCTTGGTTTTGAACCTTACTGAAAGAATAAAGATGTAAAAATAAAAAAATATGATAAGAATACAAGGCAAAAATTGAGGCTTTCATACAAAAGTGATTTAGGAAACCTCCATTGGGGCTTTAGATTCCTAGTTGGAAATGGAGAAAGGCCATGAGTAGAACCAAAGGTATCTCTATCGATGCTATGGATGATTGGTGGTAGTAGATAAATTCTCAAGCCCTCCTTAAGCCAAACCATGATTCAAAAAAAATGTTTAGTGTACCCTAGGTCAATGTGAATGATTTAAGGTAAAAATCTAAGGATTTATTCTTGAGCCCTATGACAAGTATTAATTATAATCAAAGAACACACACAACTCAATTATGTCTTAGTGGTTAACCTTAAATTATCTAGTGCAAGGTTTATTTCAACCATAATTGAATCTAGATGGTAGTTTCTTAGGTCAAAAGGAATAGTGACCTTAATGTTTATCTGAATTCAGAGTCTAGAAGTTATAACATATTACTATGTTTCCCCCAAAAGTCACCTTTTGTTGGGACCAACATACCCCATTCATTTAAAATTGGGGACCCATGAAAGATCTATGTATTGATGTTTAAAGCATCTAAACATTGAGGTCTTTTGACAAAGTTTGAAGATCATCCACTCAAGGATGGATCATATTTATATAATTTAAAGCCTCTTATTCTAGACTAACATTGATGATGAGATACATGAGTCATTTTTAAGTTTATATTGAAGGTTTAGTGTTTGGTGTTTAAAAAACCTAGGTGGCCCTCGAATCAAAATCAATTAATGGCAAGATCCAAGTTGGTGGGAACTAATGAAATAAATTTGTGAATAAAGGGTTTAAGTCATGTTTTAAACATGACTCAAACTTTAATTTACTCCTCTCCCCTTTCTTCTTTTTCCTTGGGTCTAATTTAATGTGTGCATGAGGTCCCTTTTATGTTTATAAATCTTATGATAGGTTATTAATATTAAGGCCATGATATTCATCTCAACCTTAGTCTTGATAATTTATGCTATGTATTTATGTCCTTAGGTCTAATAGCTATCTCCATCCTTTATAGGATCATATGACCAAGTCTTTCTCACCAATTTGATTAAATGAAGTTTATTAACCAAGAATCCCTTGATTAAATGATGTGTATCAAATTTAGATCAATGAGAACCACCCAATCCCTATATTTGATCCAATGGCAGAAGGTAGAAGAGGAAAAGTCAAAATGGATACAAGGCCCTGAGATTCATATGTATCATAGCTTGGTAATCAAAGGAAAGAAATGAAAGGGACCCACTTAATAAATGAATCCAATTAATGATTGGGTCTCTCATGAAGATCAATGGTTATCACTTACTCATTGGATTTAATCCAATGGTGTGAGAGGACATCTAATCAATAAATGAGCCCTATAAATATCAATGGCACTTTCTCACACACTATATTTGATCCAATGATGTGAATAACCTAATAAATTTTCAAAGCTTTATGAGCTTGACATGTGGCCAATGCTTGACTAAGGTAGCAACTAACAATAAATATATAGCATGATAAATATTTATGAGAATGCCAAGTGTCATGACCATGAGGCTAGAGATCAATGGGCCAATAGAAATGTGAGGACTCAAATTTGGATCAATGGATCATGTTAATCCTAGGATCTTAATCTAATGGAAAAAATAAAGGAGGATTTTAAAATCTAATGACTAGTATCCAAATGGAAATTATGAAAATTGCCATGAAAACTTTAGAATGATGCCACATAGACTCCACATAAGTGTAAAAGGTAAATATCAAAGATCTTATGAACTTTAAAATGCAAGGTTATAGAGAAAAGGGGTCTATATCAAATCCAAAACATGTATGAATTTAAAGTTTAAATATTTCCTACCATTAAAACACAAAATCCTAAACCCTCTATAAAGAGAACCCAAATTGACATAGTCAGTTATAGTTGAATCAAGATAGCATAATTGTGCTTCTGATAGTGAGCGCCTTGTTAAATCCTCAAAAATCTTTTGAGAGTAATTCAGTATCATCAATGGTGGATATTAGGCAGCAACTGAAGATGGAAGTAACTAGAGTTCATGCTCATGCATATAAATTCTTTTGATTTTTAGTTAGATGACCTTAAAATGTGGGACCATAAGAGTAGAGTAGTCAACTACATCAAGAAGAGAAAGGTCCTAAAAATTGAATATGGACATCAACTAGGTGTTGGTGATGACATCTACATTAGAGCAAAGAATTTTGAAGAGGTGCTCTCTAGAATAAATAATTACAACATTATGTTGGATCACAAGTTGGTCATGGATAACAATCCCTTAGGGGAAATATGGAAATTGCACCCTTTATAGTATCATTTGTTACCAGGTCCATTTAGGACTGCTCATGAAGATCCCCTATCAAAGGATAATCATCTAAACCTCAAATTCCCAACCAAGTAGAATAAATAAAATAAACATAGGTTATGCATCCTCAGGGTATCAAGGTCAAGGGTATGGCCAAAGCCAAGGAAACAAGACTAGAGCATAGACCTAGGGAAGGGCCTCCACCTTTAAAACTCCCATAAAGACCTTCTTCTCTAGTATAATTCATTGGTATAGTTTCCATTAAACTAGGATAAACATTGAAACGTGCCCTTGTTGACATAGTAGCTACATACAATTTTGATAGGGAGGAGGATCCCTTTGGTAAAGTAGGTAAGGCGGTGATTCCACTAGATGGTGAGAAAAGGAAGGTAGAATTGGACTTGGTGCCTATAACACCAAGGAAAATACCAAGGTTGACCTTCACTTACCCTACTAGTGAAGTCAACCTTATTAGTGATGAAAATCCAATTCATGGACTAGACATCCCTAACTGGTCTATGTATGGAAAGCTATAAAATATCCCATCTTTCTCTCCTTACAGGGACTTGAAATAGATTATCTTGATTGAAGATGACAACATCAAGCCATGGATTAGGGATATAGTTAAAAGGTAGGAAGAAATGAGGATACAAGTCCATCAAGCCCAAGGAGGACAAAGACTAGAAAGCCCAATAAATTCTAGTAGTATAGGTTTGGATGTCTTTAAACCTCAAAAATTCAAGGAACTAAAGGTTAACATAAAAAATTTACCCAATTAAAACATCCTTGGAAAGAACCACAAGGGTGGCTATGATGGGTCAAGAAGAATTCACCTTTTAAAAGGTGGAGCCATTCACAGGGTTAATCCCTATTGGAGGACAATAGCTTAGAGAGGCTCCCATCTATGAGGAGGACGTGGAAAGTTTGATTGAGGCTCAATCTTAGCAAATTAGGGCTAGTGTCAAGGGATTATTACAAATAATTAATAACTAAAAGAGGTAAAAAGATAATTTATAGACTCAAACAATTCTCTCAGTGTTGGATTACATGATTAAAATGTTGGAGGAGTCATTCCATGATATGTTTAGAGTATTAAAGTATATGAAATTAAGGTAGGATGAACTAGAAAACTAGGCCACCTCTACCAAGGAGCAATTTACTCCATGGGAAACTTCCAAATATAAGATTTCCCAACTTTTTAACATCCAAGTTAAGAAGCAAATCCCAAATTTCAAATCCATCAGGATGGGGCACCTAAGTGCCATTTTGGGAATTATTGTAGATGAGGTCCAATCCTTGAGTGCTTGGCATACCAAAGTGGAAGAACTTATTAAGGATGATAAATATCTCATGGGTAGAATCAATAAGCTCTTAGGAACTATGTTTGAGGATCTTGCATAGCCCACTACCCTAGGGATCATTAGTGATGAATAATTTTAGCATCAAACCACTTTGGTGACTCAAGAAATAAAGGGTAAAAGTCATGGACAATCAGGGGAAGATAATATAAAAATATTAGACAATATTCAATGCAAGGGAGAGGATCAATGAATCCAAAAACATTAAGGAAGTTTTGGCTAGGAATGCCAAAGATTTTGATGAGCTGGTTGATCATGAAGAGGAGCATATCATAAGGCCCACCATAGACATGGGATTAGTGGATGAATAACATGAAAGAGCCATGATTATCTTTCAATATAAGAGGGCCCCACCTTCAACATCCTAATCATGGCTTACCAATAGGGGGCATATTATTTTGTAAAGGCACATGTTAGTTTATTAGCATTATTGCCTCTAGGTAAGTAGGATTGTAGAAGACATGTTTATTATAGTTTTTATAAAGACACTTATCTTTTTTACATATTTATTGGTAAAAATTATTGGTATATTGCCTATCTTTCTATAAAATCATGTATTACCATTCATAAAGGGAGAGACTTCAAGATATTTTTTACCATTTTGAGTGATTAATACAAGCGATCAAAGAATTCTATAAGAATTGTCCAGTTTGATGTGTTTGAATTTCTAAGTTTCTTAATTTTTCATCTAAATTTAAATATGAACAGTTCCAAAACATACTAAGTTAAAATCATTAATTACAGGGTTGTTAACTTTTTTATGCTAAGTTAGTGAAAACATTGAATTTACTTTGTTTCATTTTCTTTATAACAAAGATGTGCTTTAGCTCTCTAAATTTAGTGTAAAACTTTAAAGTAAATCTAAATTTTACTTTAATTTTCATCCTACCTTTAGAACTAGGCCTAGTTTGTAGTGAAATTTGAGCTTTGGCTACATTACACTATATGATGGTTGAGATCATGCTCATGAAATATTGAACTCTTGTCAATATCTTCATAATAATAAATTAGAAATCACAATCTCTTTCTCACCCTACTGTCTCCATTTTCTCTTTTTTAAAAATAATTCACATTAGCTTAAATGCATTATTCATAACCATTTAGTTTAGTTAGTGGTTTGGATCTAGGTCAATCTGTTCAGTATTAACATCAATATTTTCAAGAAAGGTACCAAGATGGCTCCATACAATTAAATTTTATAAATATTTTGGAACAATCCATATTGATCTAGTGTTATTTTCACCATAGGCATCTTAATTACCAAACACTTACAACTCATGCCTTGAATCCTCAGACTCTAAAATGAGAAGTGTTATTTAAACACTAGAGAGCACCTGTGTTACACTTAGAAGCATAAATAAGGAGGGTTAAAGGAATATGGGGATGATCCATATATTTAATATCATGATCAGTAGGTAAACCTAGTTGTTCATCTATGCTTTTATTCATTTTTAGTTTCCAATATGGTTTTGAGGATGTCACAAATATCTTTATGGTTTTTACAAATATAATCTCAAATCATATAAATAACTTGTGGCTTCTCTTGATCTATTGATTCATATTCATTATTTTCTTGATCATAATCATCTTATATGATAACCTCTTTAGTATTTTGTTAAATTTAATTATTTGCACTTTCATTAGGCATAGGATTTGATACTTCATTGGTTTGATCCATATTAGGTGAAAAAAGATGAAGCTCTAAGCATTCAATAGAAACACAACCTAATTTAGGGATATGACTAGGTTTTTTTTAACACTAAAATGTAGATCTAGGGAATCTATGGCTAAGGGGGTAGAGATATCCTTCGGCATGAGGATGGTAGACTATCTCTAAAGTGGGCCAATTGTTTTTAAATATAACATATACTAAATTTATTATGCTAAAATGTTAAAGATAGAAATTAAAAGTATGATATATATTTAAATGATAATGAATACAAGATACTATATGGTTTTTAGGTTAATATATATTTATATATAGAACATATAAAAAGTAAACTAGATATAGATTCTATAATGGTCACATAATTTTGTAAATTGTACCTCTATAGCCATGAAGTCTTGTATCAACTTGGGACACTTATATTAATGATACTATATAACTTAGATGTAAATTTATAATATAAAATACTTGCTAAAACTATATATGACCACCTAGTTATATATGGGTTCTATGTTACCTTCACTCTAATGTATTCAGATCTGAGTCATGAACTATCTCTCCTTATAAAATGATAAAACCTTAGTTCTTCACATTCATAGTGGATGTAAGAAAAATGGGTTAGTGGGAACATGGTTCTAAGGTTCCAAAAACACCCCTTTATTAATGAGAACTACCTAAATAAAAAACTCTTTGAATAGGTCTTTAGACTTATGTATTTATCCTTTACATTTTTTATTATATTTGAATCATGAAATGTGTGATAAATAATTACAATAATGACATAGATTTTAATTTGGAAAATATGAATCTTGGGATACTCCTTTAGTATGTCAGACCTGTAGATGTGTTATCCCTATGATTAGAATGTAAATAAGACAAAATAGGGATGATTTACTCACTTGAGTGATTGATTGAGTATTTTTGGTAAGTATCATTTCTATGTGTTAGGTGTTTTTAGGTGAGGAGGTAATGAGGGTTGATATTTTTTAGTACCAATCTATTTGGATAATATATCATGTTAAATCACTTAGGTTCACCTTGAGGATACATTTAATTGAAACTTGGATGAACTTATGGAATTGGAAACTTACTTTTGGATAGGGCACTTACATCAACATAGGTGTCTGATTGGGATGCACGTTTCTAGGCAATTAAAACATAAGTATTGGTCCAGAACTTGCAAAGATGGAAGATATGTAGTTTTATAACATTCTAGGCATGATAGAAGGCCTAGGTCATAAGAATAACATTGGTTAAACTAATATATAATTAATTAGGCACACATATATAGTGTATGCAAGCCATTTTGTAGTGGGAAAGGTACATATCCTGATGGTACATACATTACAAGAATTTTATTAGTGTATAAGGATGGGGTGATATATAATTCAAAAATAATGTCTACATTATCCCCTTTAATCTATTAATTAAATTTATATTTTAAAGCAAATGGAATGTGTACTTAGGTTTGTATAATACACCTTGTCATTTTTTGAGTCCAACTTGAGTACTTTGTTTATAACTACCCTACAACTAATAACCAATTATAATATATAATCAATGCATATAATATAAAATTTAAAAACATCAAAATGATTGAAATTGAAAGAGAGTAAGGTTTAGGAGTACACTTGTTTATTTATGCAACCGTCTTACCTTTTAAGAATTTGATTTGAAAGATGTATTATTATGAATCATTAAAACTAAGATTAGGAAAAATATATAAAATGGAAAATAAATGTATATAAAGATATAGAGAGATATTGGAGGACACATGACCCTAATTGATCTTGGATAAAATATGATTTTCCACCCATTATTTGAGATTAACTCAACTATGTAACCCAATCATACTTACAACCTATTCAGTGTGAGTGAACTAGGTCAACTCACACTATAAACCTAGTGAGGATAGTTGATGTAATCAAGTCTAACCTATAATCATGAAAATATTGAGTGAATTAATCATTTAAATCATACCAAAAATTGAACCAACTATTTTATTAAATTGGCTTAATATATTCCATAAAATTCCAATCTAATGGGTGATGATAATTCCTAAAGTGTTTCAAATATGAAACTAATTTGATTTTATAATATTATGTGTGCATTATATAACATATGAACCTTAGATATGTATTATGCTAAAATTGTGTATAAAAATGGTATCAATATGTATAATTCTACCACAAATGTGTATTTGAATCACATAATTATGACTTTGGCCAATTTGTAAATGTGTAAGTATGGATATCTTGTTTCCAAAACATGTTGCCACTATAATCTAAATCTAATAACTAGTGTAAGTGCCAATGTGGTGAAATATAAAAAATGATATAAGTGCCAATGTGGAAAACATGTTTCCAAATCATGGCCCTAGTGTAATCTAAATATGCTACATATTTAATAATTATGAATAATACATTTCGAAAACATGTCCCCACTATAATATGAATATATGAAGTATTATGTAATTCATGCCTCTATGGCATGCCCCCATTATATGCCCTCCCTTTCGAGGTGAGGGAAACTACAAAATAGTAGTTACCTTAACTCAAAAGGATAAGATAATAATGTAAACTATGAATGTACCACGTATCATATAGAAGGAACATGCCTAGGCAAATAAATCATTAAAGCACAAAGATTGTGATCACACCAAGTCCTAAGATGCATGATGTATATCATCACAATGCCTAGCTAGTAATAGTATAAGATTAACAAGAAATCAAACACAAACATAAGAGTACTCAAAATAAATCAAAATACAATAGTCTATAGAGACCTTAAACAAGGGGAATGTTAAAATTATACACAATCAAAGGGAAATGACTTAGTTATATGTCCACAGTGTAAAAAATGGCATATTCAAATGTCAACATTCAACAAGTAATGACATATTAAAATGTCTAATAGGAAAATAAAGGCAAATGGGATAAAAAAAAATTGGAGCATATTCTAATTCTCAAAGAATAAATATAATAAAAAGGTAAGACACTCAATTAAGTTCATAAACCAAAGCATAAAAACCAACATAAATATATCATACTAGTCACTGAATATGTATGTTAGAAAAAAATGTTAAGTACATAGCATATAAATTACACTGTGAAAGATATAGACATGGATAAATTCATGTCTAATTACATATATGGTCCCAAACATGATAATGTAAAGTGACCATATAATGATATAACATGGATTTATCATGATCATAGAGGTGGATGCACTTAGGAATCTAGTAATGTGACTAGAGGGAAAACTCAACATATAAAAGTGCATAAATCATGTATCTATGTATGGATAAATCACAATAAAAATATGTTTTAAACATGTGTATATAAAAAAAAACTATATGCCATATACTAACATAGAAACAATAACGTATATGCCGTGGATATAATATGATATGTAAATGTTGAACATAATTTCAGATTTTTTTAAGGTATTTTTTGAATGTGTGAAGCCTTGTAACCTTAATTTGGATCCTTTACATTATTTTATCCATATTTGGATAATTTTAAATGTTACATGGAATGATATTTCTCATGTTTTACATGTGTATTAGAATAACTAATGTTATAATTTAGGATATGGATCCATCTTCCTTCATGAGAAAAATAAATACCTTACTTTTTTGGTCTATTTTTTTTTCTATTTTATATAACCAAGGAGTTCCCAATGTAAATACATATGGACAGGTTTGTCACATAACATAAACCTATGTTTAAATCACTTTAAGACCATAAGCACTTGGTACTATTATATGGCCTAATGAGTCTTTCCAACAAACTTTTCTTCCCAAGTTTTTTAGATCAAATCCAAACTTTCGAAAATGTCTTACATTACAAGTTATTTTTGTTTGTGTAGGATCAATATGACTATGTTAAAAATAAGCACCACCCATGAATAAAGTGATTGATAGATATTATTTACATGCATGTTGTTTGATTTATTTCATTTTTAAGTTTTTCTTTTACATTTCATGTTGTTTGTACTTTCATTTACTTTTAGGACAATCATGCAAAGGATCATTAGATATTTTATATTTCTAGTGATAACTAGGTTGTAAATATGATTCATTTAGAGGATGATAAAGTGAATTTTTTGGTCATCAATGAGGTCTTAGATCTATTTCTTCAAGATAAAACATTTTTTTGTACAATGCCCATGACCTTGGTGATAACCACAATAGGCATTTACATCATTCTCTTTGGGTGGAGGTATACTCATATCAACTTATATAAGATGAGGCAGAGATATAAGATGACACTCTATAATCCATGGGAGTAATTAAATGGGAGACTTAGGTAAATGTGTAAATTTTCTCCTTGGTGCCTTGGTTAAGATAATTTTCTTAGGTTCTTATAATAGTGTATTAGTTGATGTTGTGTTATTAGTAGGAAAAATGGGTTGAGTTATACATTTATCATGTTTTCCCAAAACTTGTTCTCTATATCCATATTTTAACAAATATTGAAGGACAAAATCATGTTTATAAGATCGTGTCATAAGATATCTTATTTATTGGATACTTGCATGATTTTGAAAGGATTAGTTTATATATTGGAAATGTGTAAATAAATCCATAATATATGTATTGTAAGCATGTGTGAAAATTATATGGAAGGGTATACACTTCATGAATACAAGGCCATACCAAAAATATATTATAGTTTAAATAATTTGGTATAACATGGTCTAAATTAGGTAATTTACATAGTCCCATAATAATGTTAAATGTTATTTGACCAAATATTTTTGATGAAATATTATCAAATCCTTTGATGCTCATGGTGAAGGTTCCAGATCATTAGTTCCAATTTCAAGTAAGGAAAGAAAGGATATGTTGAAAATGTTGAGACTTGAACAATTGTCTATAAGGGCTCTTTCTAAAAATTTATTACACACACCAACCTATATTTATAATGTTAAATAATAATTTATGAATTCTTGAGGTGGTAGATCTTCCTTTTCAAAGGATATATTATGTTCACTCTATTTTATATAATTTAATATACAATCCACATATGGAGGTTACACATTACTTGGTAAAAATTTCATGCATAATGAATTAAAAGGAACACCCTTGTAATAGGAAGAATAATGTATAAAGTCCAAGAGTGAAGTTTTAACTATAATAGCATTAGAAGTGTGTTTAACATGGTGGCATCTAGATACTAGTTCTATAGTATTATAAAAGGAATTATAGAGAGAGATTAAGTGTTTTTATTTTAAACCCTCTCATTATAATGACAAATATACTTATTTATTTGTATGATACTATAAATTAGTCTAGTATAATAGCATACTATTTCTAAAATTACAAATCACAACCTAAAATTAGCTACACATGCATCCATGTTGAAAATATTTATAGAAAATAAAATCTAAATTTTAACTTGTAAAATCTTGTTAAATCCAAAATTAGAAAATAGAAAATAGAAAAAAATAATCAAAATACCTTGTATCAATATCTAGGGTTTTATACATGAAAGGTTAGGTTCACCAAATTTTTAACCATAAAATGTAAAAATGGGGAATATAGGGATAAATGGGGTAGAGAGAGCCT
Organism: Torreya grandis; assembly: GCA_037957365.1. Taxonomy (NCBI): domain Eukaryota; kingdom Viridiplantae; phylum Streptophyta; class Pinopsida; order Cupressales; family Taxaceae; genus Torreya; species Torreya grandis. Next base: position 81,754 of record JARHVA010003733.1, read on the forward strand.
AGGGCACAATGATGGTAAACTATCCATAAAGAAAACCAATAATTTGAAACTTAGATATAACATATACTAAAATTATTATGATGATATGCTAAATATAGAAAGTACATTTATGCTAGATATTGCAATGATAATGAAAAAAACATACTTATTTGGTTCTAATGATAATATATATAGATATAGAATAGGTAGTAAGTAGACTAGATATTGATTCTAGAACAATCGCCTAATTCTATAAATTGTACCTATGTAATCATAAACACTTACATCGACCTTGGACAGTTGCATAAATGCTACTAACTTAGATGTAGGTTTCCAATATTGAATACCTATTAAAACTTGATGAGACCACCTAAATTATTTTTGGTTGTATGTCACCTTCACTTTGTTGCATTCATATTTGGGTCATGGACTATTACTCATTATCATATTATAAAACCCTAGTTCTTTATCTTCATAGTGGTTATGGTAAAAATGTGTTATTGGGAATGGTGTCAAGTTACCTTAATACCCCTCTATCAATGATCATTACCTACATATCTAGTACTTTGAAGAGGGCCTTAGACTTAAGCAGTTATCTTCTACATGTTCGATTGTGTGTGAATATGCAATGCATATAAATAAGTACAATATTGACCTAGTTTGAAACATGGAAAGTATGTCTCTTAGACATATCCTTTAATAATTTATAACCATATATGTGATGTCCTTATGAATAATATATAAGAGAAAATAGGAAATATTTACTCACTTGAGTGATTGATTGACTGCCTTTAGTAGGTAGCCTTGGTTTGTGCTAGGTATTTCTAGGCGAGGAATGAATGAGGGTTGATATTTTATTTATACCAATCCTTTAGATAATATCTCACATTAAATTACATAGGTGAACCTTTAAGACATTTTTAATTTTAAAATTAGATGAATTTAGGGCATTGGACACTTATATTGGGATAAGACACCTACATTGATATAGGCATTTGATTGGAATACAAGTATTTGAATAGTTAGAAAATATGTACAGGTCAATAACTTGTAGAGATGGAAGATAAGTAGGTTTATAACATTTTAGACATGATAAAAGTCTTGTTTCATTAGAATAACATTTTTTAGACTAAGAGATATTAAATCATACATAGATATTATATGTGATCCTTTTGGTAGTAGGAAAGGTATAGAAGTTGGAGGTACATCCATGATATGAATTTTAAAAGTGCACAAGACTGAGGTGTTATATAATATAGAAATAGAATCTGTAGTTTCATACAAATAATATAATACATTTGAAAAAAAATTCAAGGAAAAATCTTAGGAGGATAAAAACCTAGTGAAAACTAGGGTTTGCATAGAAAGACACAATGGTCCAATTCATCAAAATTTCAAACCTAAATTTATAAAATGGGTGATAGGGTTAGGAATATATAAATAGTTATAACTCAAAGGTGATACAATAATCTATAGAAGGATAATTAGTATAAAAAAAGATAAGTATTATTCTAAATTTATACCACTAAGTTTACTAAAAATAGTAAAGTACATCTATTGAAAGATATTATAATAAACAATAAATAATGGTAATTAACTAGTTTACTATGTGTAGACTATTCTAGTCTATAAATTAGTGTAAAGTATGTAAGATTAATAATATGGATCAGTTTTCAGATTTTATGAATTTTACTTATGTGGTTGTAGACACTACCATCAGATCTAGACACTACCATTGATGCTAGTATCTAACTATGATGTAGGTGTCTAGTATGGAATAATGACTCAATGGATGTGACAATTTTTAATATGCTTTTTATATTCTTTCCACTCATGTCTTTATATCTTGGATATATGTTGTCACTCTTCATTGATTAATAAAACCCTATCTTTTCACCACTCTTAAACCTTGGAATAAGTTTTATAAAAAATGGGTTAGTGTGTTTATGGTGTCTAGGTAACCCAAATACTCATCTTTCAATGGGTGTTTCCTACATATTTAATACTTCAAGAAGGGACTCATATTTATGAAGTTATCTCCTATGTGTGGGAAAGTGTGTTAATAAGGGTGAAATATATTATATGAATATGGATGCGATGATCTAGATTATAATTTGACAAATATTTATTATGGGATACACTTTTAACTCTTCAAACCTATAACATGACTATTATTAGGATTGATATAAAAATAGGGATGAATAGGAAAGAATAGAGTTCTTGTAAAGTTGATTAATTTATCTTTTGTAATTGTTTTATTAGTATTTTATAGATAAGAAATGATAAGGCTTAGACTTATATGTATACCACACCATTTGAAAATATCTCAAGGTAGGGTTCAATAAGACAATTAGGTTGACTTATGGGTTTTCATCATTTTTTAATTTAGATGATTTTTGGATACTAAAAACTAGATACATATTTGGACACTACCATCAGTGGTAGTGTCCCTTTATGCCCAATAGCATCTAGAAGGATAGAAAATAGGGACATATATTACATTGACATTGAATGATGTTTATTATGTTTTAATATGTATGTGTCATATAGGATAGATGGGTCATCATAATGATATGGATCTGAATAATATATAATAATTTAGGCATAGTGAGATTACTAATTCAATCCTTTTAGCAGTAGGGAAGTACTAAAATGAAGGGTAGATCCCTGATTCTATTTGTCAAATGTACAAGACTAACATGATATAGATATTTAGTTTTATTATATAAAGGTTTATATGAGTAATATTAAATACACATAGGCTACACATGTTACATGGATATATAAACACATTACATTATTTATTGTAACCCATACACTAAGATAATATTTACACATTTAGTAGGCTATATATTTTTATATTGGTCCATTGATCATAGTAGACTATTACACATTAATTTATCTTCCTTATACTATACATAGTTCTTATTTTGTTTGAATATTTCCTTTGTATGTAATATATGATGATAATTTTTTTAATAATTGAAAACTATATTTAATGAAACATTTCCTAAATATGTATACTAAATCAAAGTTTCCACTTTCCTTATATGCATGAAACTAATTTTTTCCTTTCATTATCTAACATATTTTATTTTTTATTTGGTTTTTCATACATGAAAAAAAACACAAGTATGTATAAATTCATGTAAAAAACTTTCATCCATGACTGTTTTTTGCAAAAGCCTATATTCATCATTTCTATAAAACATCCATGCATATTTTTAATAATTAATCAAAAATAAGAAAAATACTAGATTAAACCGTTAATTTCATTTTTCATTTTTTCCTTAGAACTTTTTGGGATGATTTGGATCTTTAAATATTTTCCCTCTTATAAATTTGAGATTTATTGAATTTCATTCAAAGAATGGTTTCTATGATCCTTTTCCCTCTTTATTTATTATATTTATCTTTATTCCATGGGACATTGTATTTTCTCATCCATGTTTAAAATGATCTTAATTTCTTGTGAAATTTATGTATCTTTTGATTTTTCCAAGTGATTATCTAATATAAATCTTTCCTTATATTCCTTATTTTTATCCCTCACTTCAGCTAATGTGTGGTCCAATGTGGATCCATTCCACTAGGTATATTTTTGTTCTATCTTTATTATAACTAGTTATAAATCCTTTCTACATGAGATAAAAATATTATCCAATTTATTTTTATTAGATCCTATAGATGTGGACATATAACATCCAAGTGGCCATATTTAAAACATTGCCTATATCTAAAATTAATATTTTCATAGTCTAATTTTTGGGTTCTTATTTAACTACCCAAAAATAATAAGAAATAAATGGGGATCCCTTTTATCAAATCAAAAAATACACAAATTTAGGTGCACATTGATTTGAAATATTCCTATGTTTATGATTCTTGGATTAAAAAATGCATATAAAATCTCTTATCTATTTCAGGGTTGTTAGGGTTAAAAAATAAAAATGCAAATTTGGAAGCCTCACCCAAACTATAATGTGAGATATATTTTATATAAAAGTGTAAAATTTTGGAAAATAAGGACTCATGAAATATCCTACCATGTTATGAAACCAAGGATCATTTTTTAAAATCTTATCTCATTTCAACTGGTCTAAAAATAATGTAATGAAGAAATCTTATGCACAAGGGAATATTTCCACCTCTTATAATATATTTGGATCCCATTGTTGGCTTATACACATGTAGATTCATAAGAGAGGGACTAAATCCATTAAACTTACATACTAACCCTCTTTCATTGAGTATAGATGTAAAATATAGTATATCTTCATTATTTGGGAAAATTGTGATAGGTGTAGTTGATTTATCAAAAATAAAGCATTAATTAAGATAATAAATGGGAACATTTCCCAATTTGTGATATTTATTTATATGTAATACATGTATTTTATTCACCAATTATTCTACTTTCACTTTATAAGGTATTCTTGGGTACTTCTTCTAGGTAATCCTCTTGTAGTGTCTTTTAATCTCATTCCTTACTTTTGCATGCACTCTCAAGAATTAACTTGGGAATTTTTACTACTATATACTCCATAAATAAGGAAGAACCATATATATAACTAATACATGCATAATTGGCTTTTGATCTTGACTATTTACCCATTTCTGCTTCCTAGACTATAAATTTCTTGGCTCCCTAATACTAGTATATATTATAATTATTTATATTAAGTTTTAATTATAATAGATGATGATATTGATTGATTATGTAGACTAAAATTAATTTATACATTTTTTGTTGATTCTAATTACTATTAAATTTTTTTGTAACCTATGTGTGTTATATTAAGTATTTTGAGTGTATTTATGGTGTCTTGTAGCATCATGCATCACTTATATCAGAACATCCTCTAGTACATGTCATGGCAATGACACGTTTATGTCAAGATATATTACAAAAAAATTAGGTAATTTATCTAATTATTTCATGTTTCATGAGCATGATTTGTGTTAATGTGTGAATGAAAAAATATATGACTATTTCTAAGCTCAATGTCACGATTTATATCATGTATCTACTAAATTATTATTAATGTGTGCCTAATTTATATAACTACTTGACATGAAAATTCTATTATAATTACCTTGGATTATATATTTCATATGTGCTTTAGTGATCATATATTTCTTTGATAAAATGTATTATCATATATTTATACATGATTTACTTTATTACATCTTTATATATAACACACAGTGCACAAAACTCCTTATTTTGAGATGAATGATTCACTTGATTTATACTTAATATAAAAATAGGGCACATAAATTTTTATTATATATTTATTTCATGAAAAATAGATAGTTAATACTTTGAATCACATTATGTGATTTATATGGGACAGATTATACAAATTGAGGGATATATGGCGAACCCTACATTATTGAAATAAATAGTTGAGATATTTCATAGCATTATGGGATATATTGTATGAGTTATATTGAGTATATTTATCATATTTATAATATTAAATATAATGATATACTTTATATATGATTATGCCAAATAGATGATGATATTCTATATTACTTTGAGGTTTAGATGAATCAAATTTGGGGCATGAATGTTGTTCATACAAATACTTTTCTATTTATATAATGTGTATCAATGGGTAATGATAGTATTATGTAAATAATATATATCTAAAATCCATTTGAAATGATTTATTAATATTTTCAATTTACATACAAACTTATTTTGGGTTTTAAAGTTTTCATACAAAACTATTTTTGGGTTCCACCTTTTCATATAAACCAAATTCAGTTTTATATAAAAGGAGTTAATGTGATATTTAGAGTATTGAACTTTAGGTTTTAAAAACACTAAACTAATACCACTTATCCTTATTTTATAGTGGCTTAGTCATTAATGCTCCCCAAAACACATGGTTTTAGTTATTGCATATCTTTAGGTCATAAACACCACATGGCATTCTCCAAAAATTTCAACAAATTATAGATTGGTTCTCATACCCTTATGTGTATTATCTATTTCCATTTTCAATATAAAAATATTTCAATATTATAAATAACTTAAAATAATTAAATACTATACTAAACTATAGGAATTCTTAAACACCTAAATTTGGTATTAGACACTTGGTAATGTAGAACATTTCACTTTCTGACATAGTGGGACTTTATGTACATATTTGACTTATTTTCACCCTTCCCCATATTTAATTTCCCACCTATTATATTAGATAACTCAATTTACTAGATACTTATAATAACAAACACCCTAGTAAATTCAATAACCTCATAAAATCCTAAACAAATTATTTCAATTATCTCAAATCACTTATTTTCACTCTCTAGATAGTACAAGAAATATTTATAGTTTATCACATGTGTATGCCTCTACTTGTAGTGTCTAATAACACTAAATTTATACTTTTAAAATTTATATATCTCTTTTTAATTAGCCTAGAATTTTTTCATGTGATATAGTGTGAAATATCAAATACTTATGCATAAATACAAAATAATACTAAGGTCATACTCACCTAAAAATCATATTATTTGGTCCTAATTTACTTGAAAAATCCATTAAGCTGTATTTACATATTATAAAAAATTCATACACATATAAAAACCCCTTAAATAATCATCTGAGCCAAGTCTGAATGTAAATGTAGGTCACAAAGAATGGATTTTGTGAAGCTTTTCTCTCTTCATTACTAATATTTATCTGTATTCCATGGGAAATTATATTGTCTTGCCCATTTTGTTGAAAGTTATATCAATTTTCTATGAGATTTATTATTCTTTTGATTTTTCCAAGGAAGTATATAATATTTATCCTTCATTATATTCCTTTTCTTATCCCTCATATCAACTGATGTGTGGTCCAATGTGGATCCCTTTTGCCAAGTATATTTTTGTTCTCTCTTTGTTCAAACTAGTTAGAAACCATTTCTGATCAAGATAAAAATATTATCCTATTTATTTTGACTTGGATCCTATTGATGTAGACATGTAATATCCACATTACCATTTTTAAAATGTTGCTTACAACTTAAAGCAATATTTTCCTAGTCTACTTTTTGGGTTCTAATTTAACTACCCAAAACTCTGGAAAATCAATATGGATCCCTTTGCTCAAATACAAAAACATATAAATTTAGGTTCACATTGATTTAAAAATTTCCTATGTTTATGATTCTTGGGTTAAAAAACACATATATCATTTATAATTTATTTCAAGTTTGCTAGTGTCAAAAAAATGTAAATACAAATTTAGAAGCCTCACCTAAACTAAAACGTGAGATATATTTTCTATCAAGTGGTGAAAATTTGGAAACCAAGTATTTATGAACAATACTACCCCCTTATGAAATCAAGTCCCCTTTTTGAAAATATTGTCTTATTTTAACTGGTCCTAAAATAATGCAATGAAGAAACCTTAGGCATAAGAGAACATTTCCACCTCTCCTAATATGATAAGAGCCTAATGTTGAGTTATACACTCATGTATATTCATAAGAGAGGGACAAAATATATTAAATCTATATAATGACCCTCTTTCATTGAGTACAGATTCAAAATCTAATGTCTCTTCATTATTGGGGAAAATTTGATAGGTTTAGTTGATTTATAAACAATAAAACCTTGGTTAAGAGAAGGAATGGGAACATTGCCTAGTTCATGATATTTGTTTATATGTAATGCATGTCCTTATTTTCATAGTTATATATATTTTTTTCTTGTCATATGAGTAGGATTCAAAATAAACTCTTTAAATAAGGCTTTTCTTTGATTCTTTTGTTCATCAAATCTTTACTTTCACTCTGTGAAGTTTAATTGGGTACTTATTATATGTGATTCTCATGTAATGAATTTACATCTCCTTATTGTATCTTACATGCACTCTTAGGGATTAACTTAGGAATTTTTACTAGTGAATTCTCCATCAATAGAGAAGAAAAATCTCCATAACTCTTGTATGCATCCATGGCTTTTGATATTGAGGATTTCCCCATTTTTACTCAAACTGTAGATTTCTTGGCTCCCTAATATTACTATATATTAAAATTACTTATATTTAATTTTAACTATAATATTTGCTGATATATATTGATTATGTATACTAACATTAATTTATCCATTTTTTGTTTATGCCTATGATTATTACATTATTTGGTAATCTATATGTGTTATATTGTGTGTTTTGAGTGTGTTAGTGGTGTCTTGTCACATCATGCATCACTTATGTTAAATCATCCTCTAGTACATGTCATGGTCATGACATGTTTGTGTCTATATAGAGTCCAAAAAAATTTGTGTCATGTCTTGAAATTTTATGCTTCATGATCATGATATTGTTTGCATATGTGTGAATGGATAAATATATGACTATTTATAATTTCAATGTCATAATTTATATCATGTATCTTCTAAGTTATTTATTACTATGTGCCTAATTTATATAACTACTTAACATGACACTTTTGTGATTATTACCTTGGATTATATGCTTCATACATGCCTGAGTGATCATATATTTATTTGATAAAATGTATTATCATATTTTTATACATATTTTACTCAAATGCATATTTATATATAACACATAGTACACATAACTCCTTTATTTGAGATGAGTGATTCACATGATTCATCCCTCATATCAGAATGTGGCATATAAATTTGTATTATATATTTAAGTCATGAATAATATATAATTAATATTTTGAATCACACTGTGTGATTTATATGGGACATATTATACAAATTGAGGAATATGTGGGGAATGTTACATGATTGAAATAAATATTTGGGATATTTCATTAAATTTTGGGATATATTGTATGGGTTAGATTGATTAGATTTATCATATTTATAAGATTGAAAATTTTGATAGGCATTTTATAACATTATGACAAATAGATGGTGATGTTATATATTAGTTTTAGGTACATATGAATCATATTTGGAGCATGAATTTTGTTCATGCAAATAATTTTCTATCTCTATAATGTGTACTAATGGGGAATGATAGTATTATGTACAAAATATGAATCTAAAATCCATTTTCAATGGTTGATTCATAGTTTCAATTACATAAAAACTTATTTTGGGTTCAAAATTTTCATATAAAATTATTTTTGGGTTCTACATTTCCATATATATCTATTTCATTTTATACAAGAGAATTAATGTTATATTTAGAGTATTACAATTGAGGTTTTAATAACACTCAAATTTTATCACTTTTCCTTGTTTGATCACATTTTAGGCATTAAAATTCCCCAACACATGGTATTAGTTTAGGCATAAACACCCCATGACATTCTCCAAAAATATCAGCAAATTATAGCTTGGTTCATATACCATTAGGTATATTTTCCATTTGAGTTTTAAATTTCAAAATAATTCAATGATATGAATTATTTAAAATTTATATCATGAGTAGACATTGATTTATACATTGTTACTTTGAGGTTGTACATGGATAAAATGAGACATTTGGGATGTATTTGTCAACATCAAGTGTGGTTAATTATAGGTACCATGTTTTTTTTGATATAATTTATTCTAACATTTTTAATACTAAATGAAAAGGGAAGAATTCTTAGACACCTAAATTTGGTATTAGACACTTGGTAATGTAAAAAGAGCACTTTATAACATACCTGGACTTTTTGTACATAGTAGAATCATTTTCACCCTTCCTCCTATTCATTTTCCCACCTATTTTTTTAGATAACTCAATTTACTAGATACTTATAATCATGAGAACCTTAGTAAATTCAATAAACTTTGAAAATCCTAAAAAAAATGTTTCCATTATCTCAAATCACTTATTTTCACTCTCTGGATAGTACAAGGAATAGTTGAATAGCTAAAGTTTGTCACATGTGTATGCCTCTATTATTAGTTTCTAGGAACACTAAATGGATACTTTTCAAATTTATATATCTCCATTAAGTTAGCCTATAAATTTTTCATGGGATGGTCATAGCGTGAAATACGGAATATCAAATATTTAGGCATAAATACAAAATAATATTAAGGTCATGCTAACCTAGCACTCACATTATTTGGTCCTAATTTACTTAAGAAATATATTAAACTCTCTTGATATATTATCACAAATGTATACACATATAAAACCCACGTAAAGGAGAATTCTTAGAGCCAAGTATGAATATAAATGCAGGATAGAATTACATGGTGTCAAGTGTCATGTTAATTATTTCCAAATATATAAACACTAAAGATAAGATGATTTTTAGAGGTGGAAATCATCCATGAAATGAAATGAATATCTATAAATATTTGTTATTGTGTATTACTTATAAAGGAGGTTATATGACTTTTATAAGAGATAATAGGCATAACCTTAAGACTATCACCCATGATTGCATATGCATACCTATAACGCATTAAATAAATGTGAATATAGATATGAATTTTTAATAATGACTACCACTTTTCAATAATATATTATATGTGCATGAGGGATAATGGCCTTCTACTCAGGAAAAAATATAATAAATAGAGAGCAAGCAACAAATCTTCACCAATACCCTATGTTTTCAAAACTCTCTCTACATATACATATACACATACACACACATATATATGCAGGTTTACCTAATTTCATCATATTCCCTAAAATATATATATTTCCTCTAAATCCTAAACCTTCATATATATAACTCCAAACCATTGCTCTATCTTAATATTATTGATATTAAAGATTATTTGATTCCATAAGCATGATTAATTATCACATAGCTAAGGTATATAATGGAAAACAAATGTATAAAATATGTTCCACCCCATAGAATGCAGTATAACATGTTTTATTACATTGAGCATCATAAAACAAATAACCTAGGTGAATTAAGCATTGAAGGAGTTATCATAAATTATAATGGAAACTTAATATTTTCCTATTATAAAACAAATTTATTGATAAAATAACAATATGACTCATTTGAATTATTTTCATAGTGGAGTTATATTTAAAAATAAATAAATAAAAATGGCATTAGAAATTAAAAAATCCAATAAGGTTTTAGAATTATCATCTAATTAGTAGATAAATTATCAACAATATAGTTCAAATAATCTCACAAATTATTGTAAATTAAATTTGTATATCGAACATACAATTAATCAATTTTTTGGTTATTTCTCCATGGCATTTGAATATAACATCAGTTTCAAGTCATATTTTATGTGGTAAATAAGAATTACAATAGTTTTATTACTATCCCAATTAACCCAAAAATATAAATATAACACATATTTTATATTCTCACTTATATATTTAAAGCAATGGCATCCTTATAAATTATTAATACCAATATAAACAAAAAATTATTTGTATTCATGTTCTTCCATTTCTTTTTTGCATCTATGTTTGAGTAAAGGAAGGATTTCATAAGAAATTTAATTAGGTTATTATTATTTTATATTTTGATCATATTTGTTAATGTCATTTCAATATGACCTCCATGATTAGTCATTAATTTAAAGATATTTTTTCTCATGTGTTTTTGGTAATAATTACAAGACAATGAGACCCACTTAACATAAAGGTTATCATTATCCATTACTCTATGGAAATTTCTTATCATATTTTTTATATTATTCACAAGGAAATGGGACCCACCATTAAAATATTAATAATGGATGTCATATTAATATGACCTAAAGACATGAAAAGACTCATTAATTTTATTGATTATTATCAAAGGTTCCTAAAAAACACTTTAAAACATGCTATTATAGGGATAACTAGAACATGAAGCAAAAAATTAAACATTTGATAGTAATTCAAATGAAATATATTCATTATCAAATTAAAAAACCACGTGCATAAATAAACATAGGTTTATTAGAATCTCAATAGTTAGTATAGACTCATAAGATTAAAGAAAACATAGTACTCACTATACACATAACAATGATAAAAGATATAAAGGAAAACCATTTCAAAATAATATTTATTAATCTCTATCACATTAGAACCATATAAAAATATTAGTAAGCACTATATAAAGTGTTTTACCTAGTGTTGTCTCTTCATATTCCAGCCTTTCAATATGCCCAAAAAGAGTTACTCTTTGCATTATGAAGTCTCTTTATATTCTTATAAAGGTTGAACACATACCAAAAGGTTATATAAAAAGAAAAAATAGTGTAATTCTCACTTGTGTCCATAAGATATACTATATGATTTTAGTAACCATGATCTACACTCAACATTTTATTGGACCTAAAATTTTTATCTCATCTTGAGAAAAAATCATAATAAAAGATCTTGATCTGAAGCTCAACTTGAGGAAATGAACTAGAAATAAGAGTCAAGGTTATCATCTAGGTGTTGTTTACTATTTTTCACCCTTTGTGAACTAGTTATTTAGCCTTTAATGTTTTCAAATAAGTAGTGTACTATCTTAACACCCTTTCAAGTTTTTAATATAATAGATTAACTAGGTGGCCACCATTTACAAGTGTTCAACCAACCTATCCTTGCTTGTAATGCTTAAGGACATCCTAAAAACTTATGCCAAAAATAAGTTATGAAAAATTTAAAAATATAAATATGTATTAATTAAATTATAGGTGGCAGCATGCTATATATTAAATAGGTAGTAGGTTGTTGTGATGATGGATCTACTAGAGAAGTGGATGAAGAACTTGGTTCTGTAAAAATTGTTTATGGAAGATATTATAGTTTTTGGATGGCTAGTTATGTGTTTATGTAAATATTATTTTGTTAAAGTATTTATTAAAACTATTTTATGGGAATTAATTACATCTCATTAATAATTTTTGTAATGGAGGAATCAAGATGGAAAAAATATTACTTGAGCATTTTTTAGTTAGTGATAACATCATGAACCATAGTGATCAATATGCATAGTGAGACTTGAATCACCATGGAGTTATAAATATCTTCATATTATATAATGGTGATGAGTTATTTATCAATTAACACTTTGATTTGGATATCCTATATAAATTCCTCCATCTAATCCACATACCTTTGAGCCTAGATGTAAAATAAATGAACTACATAGATTCTCATTGTTCCATATCTATAGTTTCTTGCATGGAATTATCCCCTGAATCCAATAATTTATAGAGTGTGATGGTAATTCTTTTAGAATTAGCTATGTGATCTTCCATGATAGATTTTTATTTTTTATCATTTTTAACTCTATATTAGTTGTGGTAAATGACTTGTTAAGTTTTTTCTTATAATTTAGTGTACTTTGTGCTATATAATTTTCTTAAAGTGTATATCTATCCAAAACCTATTCATTGTCATTTAATATATCACATATCACCTATATCTCTACTTTGATATTTTATCCTTGCACTTATAGTGCTTATAGATTGGTTGAATCCAACTAGTATTTTATTGGTTGTGTAAAGAGATATGAGAATTTTTTTCCTTCAAATATAACCTAGTCACCTAAGACTTGGGTTACCAGTGTAGGGAAGATGGTGTCAATGATCTAATGTTCATTAGTAAATCACAGGCTTATCTTTGCATTGTCCTCTCATATATGCAAGACTTATTATTCCAAGGCTAAACCCTTATATGCAATTTATTCTTAGAAATTAGCTACACATTTAATTCATTTGGTTAGTGAGAACTGAGAAACATCTAAAGATGTTTCTTATGCTGTTGTAGTCAAAGACATGGATGTTACTACTATTTTTGAAGGGGATACTATGGAATATTCCATTGGAAGAGAAAATGTGGTGAAATGGGTGGGTGATGTGGTCACATCCCATAGTTACTCACTAGATATTTTCTATGTATGTTGAGAAGCATACTCTTGCACATGTCTTTGTTTCATAAGTGTTGGTTGCACTAAACTTTCTACTTGTTTCTTAGCTTTTGACTCTACTTCATGCTTAGATTTACCTTTAGCTTCAACCGTATCCTTAGATTCATTATTATTTATCTTTGGATTATACCTTAAATTTATCCTTAGATTATACTAAAACATTATATTTGGCTTCAAATTCCTTCTCCTCAACTTCTCTTTTAGCCTTTTCCTCCTATTGAGCATTTGCAACTACCATTGCTTCATATTTATTATTTTGTGCAACATGGGGTTGTTTTTTCTTGGAAGATTATTATTATTCAATATTATTTGCCTCTACTTCCTCACCTTTCTCATTTTGATCCTCTAATTATTTATCTTTCTTCTTTTATGCTTCTATTTATTTGGCTCTTTACTTTTGAGCCTCTACTTTTTTGGTTCTCTACTACATTCTTCCTCTATATTATGTTATTTCAACTACTCGTATTCCTTTGTATCCTTTCATTTTAACTCTTGCTTCATTTTATTTCTATATTCATTCTCCTTCCTTATATCTTCCTTTGTGCCTCTGATGGAACAAGTTGCTCATACATGGATTCATGTTGTGGCTTCAACTATGGCAAGCTATTTTATTTAAGGACATCTTTGGGGTGGTTGAATATTTCACTATAGGTGACTTTGAATCTTGTAAAGATGATGATTATATAAAATTAGCCCTCCACATATATTTATTCATTATATAGGTTTGAGGTGGACTGAGGATATTTTTTACCTATTCATATCTTGATCCTGAGATTATGGTTATGATTTATGTTTTTTTTTATGAACCACTCTCTTTTATTGGTTATGTAAAATACACCATTTTATATTTTATATTTGGATATGGATTGGATATGGGATGGGTTTTGTTGATGCCTCTATGAGTACCATATATGTCCTTTAGTGTTCAAGAACACTTCTCATTTTAGAATTCTAGGGAATTAGAGCATGAGTAACAAGTTGTGATAAATTGATGTTACCTATGGTGAAATAACAACAAATAAATGCCTTACTATCCCATAAATTTATTTTAATTGATGGTTAGGAGCCATCATGGTCTAATACTTTATAAATTATAAGTTTCTTTGATAAAAATAATAGTGAATTAGGATCAAATCTAAAACTACAGACTAATCTAATTAGATGTTTTCAATGAAGTCTAAAATACAGTGATCTAGTTCAAAAAAGAAGCAAAATAAAAGGATAAGGTAGAAAGGAAACAACTGATTTCTAATCCTTAACTCAAACATCATGACAAAGTTTCAATTATAATTGAATGTACAAATAACCATTATATGATGCAAAATAGCATAAGCTTAGATCTCACCACATGCTAGGCAAATTTCTAAGGATAATATGAAATTATATAACAAATAGATTTTAATTTAAATATTTGTTACCAAAATTAAATAACATTAGAACATTTGAATATAGAATAAATGAAATAAACCAAAATCAAGATCTTTCAACTAATCTAGTATAAGCACAAATTAGCAACCCTGTATCACAAATGCAAATTTAGAACTCATGAAACCATTCAAATTCAAGATTAGAACCAAAAATTGAGAGAAAGCTACATTAATAATTGACACATAAAAATTTGGACAATCTTCATATAATTCCTTGATAGTATTAATTTTTCAAAGCATACAATTTTTTTTCAAAAACATCTCCCTTTACAAGATGGTAATACTGCCTTTTATAGAAAGATAATGTAGTTTATTGGTCAGTTACAAGATATATAATGTACAAAATATAAGGACAATTTTCCTTCTTTATAAAGTTCTAGAATGCATTTGGATTTCAAAACTAAATTGACCTAGAGGCAAATATGCTAACAAACTAACATATGCCTTTACAAAAAGAAAATTCTTATTTCAAATATTACAATTTTATTACAAAAAGAAATATTGATTAATTGGTTGGCCCATTGCTTAAGGATATCCTTTTTTATCTTATAAAAGCTCAATAGCTCTTCGATGTTGTTCATTAACAAGATCTACATCTATAATTGGCTTTAGGAGGTAGACATCTTCTTGGTCAACTAGGCCTTCAAAATCTTTTCCATCCCTTACCATTGCTTCTTTAATACTCTTGGCTTTTACAATCATTTCTTCAGTAGTTAAGATAATGCCCAAAATCCTACTATTGCCACTACCTGATTGACTTGGATCTTCCCCCTTACTTCTTACATCACTAAGGTAACTCTATGCTTATATTCTCCATCATAAATGATTCCTAAGGCTATAGTCTTGGTAGGATTCACCAACATGGTGCCAAGTACTTTCTTGGTCTAGGTAATCAGCTCTTCATCATTAAACTTTGACCAAGTAATTAAACTTTGGATCTTATCCACCACTATCCCTAATATAGCATTTAGGTGGGTTAGGCTAATGGTTTTGAACTTAGTAATCTTATTCTTGATCAATATATTTATGAGATCCCTTATCTTGGTATTTACATGTTGCCACTCTATTGTCAATCCTTTAGCCACCTCACATTGCTAGCACAATGCATCTTGCCTTAGTTTCATTGCATTCAAAAATTCAAACATATAGAAAAAGGATTCTTCAAACATATTTATTATAGACTCATACACTAATAAGATAGAGTACATCTCTAAGTTCTCCTTTTCCTTCTCTAAATTATGAATCCTTTATTTCATTCCTATGATGTTGCTCTAACTTGAGCTGAATGAGCCTTAGATAGGATTTCAATATCTTATTCATGGATGGGTAGCTCACTAGGTTGCTTCCCTCCAACTAAAGTTAAACCTATAAAGGGTTCAACCTTATACAATGTGAACTCTTCAGTCCCCACCATGGATTTGCTTATGGTGACTCTCTATAATCTAATTGTCTCTAGATTGAACTTCACATATGTAAATGAATCTATATATTTTGGAGGTTATGGGACCTCTATCCTTATGTTGCTTGATTCTCTTGTAGCATACATTTATTTGCTTTTTGACCTTATAGTGGTCACTAACCTTATTTTTGCTTCCTCTTTCATCAAGGCCTTTATCCAAGGATTGATGTCATCATCCACATCAATGTTAATTATTTGGGTCAAGGCCTAAGAATGAGACAAAGTGGGAATGTTTTATAATTTATGATAAATAAACCAATTAGGGATCACTAGTTCATGAATAGGGTATTCCTCATTAAATAATTATATTTCACTTGAAAGATGAGTGAAAACTAACTTTGGCCTCTTCGATCCAACTGGGACCAAGGATAAATTTTATATGTTGGTGCTGCTAGAACTAAATCCAAAGAAACCTATTTTCCTCTATCTTTCTTAGGTTTTTTTCTTGATCTTATGATTTTTGAGCTTTATCTTCCTCTCCCTTAGAGCCATATGCTTCATCTAACACTCTAAGTGCATCTTCTACTATTTCATTGGGCTCTAGGTCTATCATGTCCAAGTAATCTACTAGAGACTCTAGTCTTTGGTGTAGAGATTAGGGTGAAGGTCCCTCACTAAGCCTCTCTTCCAATTTTTCCTTGCCAAGACCTTATGTGATTTAAGTTTAGGGATATTTCTCTTCCACCTATGATATCTCTTGAGGTGGCCTAGAAGGTCTAGGTAGCAAATGGTACTACATAGGTGCCATCTTCCATATCTCCCCTATAGGATTTTCATTAATATACAATCTATACTAAAGTCTAACATTTTGTTTTTTGAGCCTAACTAGTACTTAATCAAAATTTTAGGCCTTGATGTAGAGAGGATGATAAGGACCAAGTTGATGCTCATAGATTGGATTGGGTATATGTTTGCCCTTCAAATGGTTTCCTACTATTTTCTTAGGATCCCCAAGCCTAAGATCATCAAATTGATAAATAAAATAATCTTTGTGCCTGACCATGATGTTTACTTGCTTATAATATTTCATGATAGTTCTTTCAATTATCAAAGGAAACGGATGGACGAGACCCTTCCTCTTTTCTTTGCACACTCCATCAACACTATGAAGAAGATGGGATGTAATTTCTTGCTCTGCTAATTTGTTGGTAACATAAACAGGTGATTTGTAAGGTTGAGTTAAAATCTCTTAAATTTTGATCATAGCACAATATAGATATAACTAAATGTCTCCCATTAATTTCACATACTTAATAATTAGAGGGATTACCCTAGGCATAGGGATCCCTATGATGGATTCTACCAAAGTAGGATAGACACAATCATAAATGAACTGCATGCAGTGTCTATATTTGAAGATATATAGCTTTGAATAATGATGGGAGATTATGAATCTACCCTTAGGTGACTAGTTTTTGATTTGATGGATCTAAGTGAAGGCCAATAGAGTGTCTAATACATAAGACATCATGAAAAATTATTTTCTACTCTTATTATTAATAGATGTAAATTATTTCCCCAAATGGATGTTGATCATGTCCTCAATTGGAGGAGTGAGTTTGTTATCTACCATAAAGTAGACATAAGACACCCAACTCCTATTAATATATGTAGTTCTAAGGGTTCTAGATATTGTATTTAATAAGGTCATGATTACCCTAATTATCTTGCTAAACTAGACAATTGGAATTCTTCCCTCAAAATCCTAAAATACATGGTTCCCTTAAATCAACCATGGCTTGAGGATGGTATCTATGTGATTATTACTAGTCTATTCCTTGATTATGGATAGGTCCACATGGGGTTTTGAGAGATTATAGTACCTCTAAAAGGCCAATGGAAAAATATAAACCACTCTCCTAGAGATACCCTACTAAATAATCTAGTCATTATTAATCATATAGTCTACAAAATTGGGAACCAAGATATCAATGTAGTGGAGTACCTCTAGTTTAGTAGTAGTATGATGGAGACTAGCCATTTGGACTGTAACCAAGTTGTAGTACTTCCTATTAATAATGGCATTCCTTTGTTCTTCTTTGGTGATGGTTGGCATCTCCTCAATGGTATAGAAGTGTTTAGAATAATTTTTGTTTCCATTATTCAAGGCTATAGTGTCTAGTTCAATATCTTTAAAAACACTCCTTTCATTATCTATTAATAGGTATAGTTCTATCTCATCCTTCAATTATTGTCTTTGAGTTTCCATGCCTTCCATAGTTATAGATTGTTCTCAATTAGATTGTAAATGGTCTTTGTTATAGCTCATTCATGCTTAATTCATAATTGAGCTTCTCTCAAATTTATGTAGTCAGTCTTTGTTCACTTAGGATCTTTTATGCAAGTCTTAGGGATTTGGAGATTTAATGGCAGTAGCCTATTCAGACCTAGAATTATACATTCCTAAAATATGATTTTGACCTTTATATTTATACATTTGCATTTTAAGCACAAAATATATCTTATTTTGTCACTTTGTGCTTGTGTGGTGCTTATTTGTCATCCATCTTGCACTTTTCATAGAATTTTTCATAAGTGCCACTAAGCACTAGCCATTGGTATTTAAAAATGCCTTTTTTCTTCACACCATTGGATCAAGATCCTTAGATTATCATGGGCCATTGTTGTGATTTGGGCTCTCACTTATCAATGGTTACTTTCAATAATGAGCCACATGGTTGTGCCACTTGATACCTCTATAGGCTTCCTAAGCTTTGGCACCTTTGTTAGTCTCATGTTGAATACACATCTACCACTTCTCAAATTGATGGGCTCTTAGAGCTCTGTTTAAAAGTCATTAGTGACTTTGCACCATTATATCATCCACCATGATGAAGCATAAATTTTTTGATCCTACAAGGTGCACTAGCTTTAATCAGTGAATAGCCATAAAAGAACTTATGGTAAAATGCTTTTACCTATGTCTATTTCATATTAATAAACATGAATGAACTTAGGTTAAAATAATTATATGCTAATTTTTAAAGTATGTACACAAAAAGGGGACCAAGATATATACTTTAAGCTAAGGATCTCTTAGAGTATGCCTAAAGGGGTCAAAGTGATATAAGGATGCTATATTTTGACATAGGGCATTATTATATTTTTAAACACAATAAAATATTTCGTTAAAAGCACTTGGGCTACGTTTTATGTCACTGAGACCCTTTTTTTCAAAATAAGACTTGGTATAAGTCTATGGCCTAAGGTTCATGGCATTTTAACAAATGTAAGGGGGCCTTAGGATATAGACTTAAACTAAATTCATTTCTACATATATTTAGTCTATGGGATGATTTCATTATTTATAGTTCAAATACTTCAAGTGCTTGAACATCCTCTGAGAGGTTTTATTAGTTTGAAAATGTAATTCATGAGTTTTCTAAATGATATTTTGGAGTATATATTGGTTTTGAGAAAATTAATACATTAGTTTAAATTTGGTGGTCTCACAAAAATAACATATGTCATCACAAATGTCAAATTATAATCGCATGAATGTCAAATTTAGGCTCATGAAGTTATTAATTTTGATGGGCTTAAATTTTGTGGTTACATAGATGTCAAATACATCCTCATGGATGTCAAATGATAGTCACACAAACATCTAATTTAATCTCATCAAAATCTTGTGTCTCAATATGAGAGTACCACATGGTAGTTCTATAGGGTTTTCTAGGATCTCAAACTCAATTCACTCCATCTGATTAAAAATCATGATGAAACAAGGGTTTTCAAATCATGATCTAAAACCTTGCATATTATTTATTCCTTTTAATGCATGGGACCCTTTAATTTTAAGTCTCAAATGTGAGAGTGTTGTGTGGTGACTCCACAAAGCTCTTGGGGCTTTAGACTTTTCAATGATGTACTCGCTTTATCTAATCTTCAATCCATGAGAAAATGTAGATCATGGGATATTGTAAAATACGAGGTATTTAATTCAAAGATTAGGCTAGAAATAAAACATAGGCTAAGGTTTTAAGTTTAAGGTATCATTCCTGTTAATAAATAGGAATGGGGCCTTAGAATTAAAACTTTAGGCTAAAAATAAAATAATACATGGGACCATGCTAGGCATAAAAGGATCCCATAAGGCATAAAATTGGACCACATTAGGAAATAAAGTAATTAAAAGTGGGGAAATAAAAGGGGACAAGGGAATAATTCTTAGACTAAAGTTTGGTCATGGTAAAAAAAAGGACCAAGCCTTAACATAAGAATTGGGCTTAAGTCCAAAACAAATTTTAAAATATTCCCACCAATTTCCTCCTGCCAATTCAAATTTGAACCAAGGGTTTATGCCAAGGTTTTAGAACATTACTCTATCATCAAGGTCTCCATGAATGTGCATATTAGAGATATGACGACCAATCATTAGCAATGTTAGGAAAGCTTAAATAAAAACATAACTCAGCAATCCAATCTTATTAGATTAGATGATCTTTAAATTCTAATAATGTTCAAAATAGGTCGTGCTTTTAGGGTTAAGCTTCAAAATATCTCAAGGGCCCGTGTTTTCCAAAAAAAATGGGTGTATCTTAACATTAACAAATGGAAAATTTCAAGGGAAATATAACAATATACTATAACCTAGAGACTCTAATTTAGACAAACAAATTAAGTCATCCACTCCACTTGAACAATGCCATTATCTAGATCATTTTATGGTTCAAAAAAATCTTGCACTTTTAGAATTGGGATAAAAAATTAATAAATATCCATGTTGTGTGTGTGATTTGATTCCAGTTACTATTTTCCATGGGATTTAAGAGACAACTTTCAAGATTCATATCTTTAATCATTAACACTAGCTTGGAGCATGTTTAGATATTCATTAAGAACCATAATTCTAGTTGAGGGAAGGCTTGGGCATTGATATAATATTAGCTAGGCAACCATAGACTTCATAGAGATTCATTTGACTCCACTCATGTCCTTACTCCACTACCAGCTAGGTGTCCATAGCCCCAATGGAGATTACTAGAACCACCTATGCTTGAGAAGCTTTTGTTTTTATATTGCATTCTTATTTTTTGTAGTTTTTATATATTTTATGCTGTTAGCAAGTTTGGGAACTAGGGTAGCCAAGTTTAAGGATTTTGTCAAGTGTTTAATCCTTAGAGAATCACCTATGGCTACAAATATTATCCCAAATAAGGATGTTTATTAAGTGTAAGAATGACTATGTATCAATAGATTAAGCTTGCATCCTACAAGTGAAAATCTTCTTAAAATGAAACATAGGACAAGACAATGTTCAATTTCTCATAAAATAATTAACCTATTCATCAATCTTTATCAGTTTCAACATTAAGCTCATATTTTTGAACCATGGTTAGCATGTGTATTAGGTTCATACCCACATTCCCAAACTTTGGAATTTTAAGCAAGCTAAATAAACTTTGAGCTCAAGGTTATCCAAAAGTACTTATTACAAATAAAGAATAGGGAAAAATAAGCAAACACACCAAAAATCACAAAGAAAGAAACAAAAGGAAATAAATAAACATATACATGTTTATATACAAACAAGGGATAGGAAGGAAAGAGGTAAAAGAAACTAACTAGCCTACCTACACTAAATCTAACCATATTATAGTTTACTACTTTGCTCCTTATAGATCTTTGAGCTTGAAGGTGTTGTTTCCTAATGTGTCTACAATCTGATATGGGCCAATCCATAAAGGTGTGAGTTTACCATGCTTAACCTTAGGCTTAGATGATTTATCCCAAAGGAGAACTAGATCTCCTTATCTAAACACCTTGATCTTTGATCTTTTATCAAACCACCTTTTCAATGTGGTTTGATGCCTACTAAAATCAACAAAGGCTTTCTCCCTTGAATTCTCCATCTAAATGATGTCTAGCAATCTTGAATTTATAATCTCCCAACCTTCTTCCATGTATTCTAAAATGAATTTATATGTGGGTAAATTGAAAGTGATAGGAAAGATAGGTTCTTAGGCATACACTAACATAAATGTTGATGTCTTTAAGGCTTGCTTGATCCTTATCCTATCTATCCATAAGGCATACTTGAGAAGTTTATGCCAAGTCTTAGGCTTATCTACAGCTAAATTTTTTATTTCCTTCATTAAGTTCTTATTGGTAGATTCAAAGACTCCATTTCCTTCGGGATAATGGTTGGATGAAAACTTTAAAAAAATTCCATTATCATACGCCCATTTAGTCATCTCTATGGATGTAAATTTAGATCCATTATCACACACCAAAGAGACTAGGGTTTCAAATTTGGTACAAATGTTTTCTTCTAATAAATTGATCACTTACTCAATCCTATATTGTTTAGTGGCTAAAAATTCAACCCACCTTGTGAAATAATATGTGGTAGTTAGGATGAATTTATGACCTTCACATGAATTGGGTTTGATTATTCCTATAAATTCCAATCCCCATTATTTAAATGGTTTATCAGCCATGATTGGCTATAAAGGCATTTCTACCTTAGGTTCCTTGGTTCTAAATATCTAATAAGAGTGACATTCCCTCATGTGCTTGTGAGCATCTTTGAAAATGGTTGGTGAATAGTAGTTGTCTTTGAGGATCTTATGGGTTTTAGTCTTCTTAGATGGGTGTCTATTTCCAAAATTATCATGGAAGGTGCTCATGATGTGGGTAGCTTCCTCTTTAGAGACACACCTCAAGTAGACCCATTCAAATTTATTTC
This sequence comes from Torreya grandis, assembly GCA_037957365.1. Taxonomy (NCBI): domain Eukaryota; kingdom Viridiplantae; phylum Streptophyta; class Pinopsida; order Cupressales; family Taxaceae; genus Torreya; species Torreya grandis. The sequence goes on from JARHVA010003733.1 coordinate 105,142, forward strand.
TATATAAGACCCCATCTTTGATCAAATAATGGGCTGATTTGAGTCTTAGATCCCTATTTTGTTCACTAGTGAGTCCTATAGGATAGGGACAATTAGTTAGTAAATGGATAATGAAATCATACCACTCATTAGATTGAAAGTTCTATTGATCAACTTACATAATACTTTACCTAAGGTTGGTATTAATAATCATTTGGATTAAGCCTTTACACCTTACCAGTTTTATTATTTTCATTTCTATGTCATATTCCTATAAAATGAACATCCATTTACCTATACATTCTCCAAGCTCATTCTAGCTTAGCATATGATTTGTGGTAGGGTCAGGTAGAATAACATGCACCTTATTTCTAAGGATATAATGGATGAATTTATTCACTACCTTAATTAATGCATATGCTTGTTTATCAATCAGTGAATAGTTCAATTCAACATTATTAAAGTTAGTACTCATGTAAGCTATTGGATGATCACATCCATCGACCTTTTGAGTTAAAATTAAAGCCCTAGTATGGTCATATGTAAAAGAATACAGATAAAATTCCTTTAAAAAGTTAGGACTTATCAGAATTGGAGCCTTGATAATTACTTCTTTGATGGCATTAAATGTCTTCCTAGATTCATCATTCCATGAGACATTAACATCCTTCTTTAGCATGTCATTTAATGGATTTATAGTCTTTGAAAATTAAAAAAAATGAACTTTCTTACAAATTTTATCTTACCAAAGAATGATTTTATCTCTTTCTTAATATTTTTAGGTTCTATCCTAGATATAGCCTCCACCCTTTCAAGATCTATGAAGATCCCATATTTAGTTATGACATGACCTAGTAATTTGCCTTCAGTAACACAAAAGATACTTTTCTTGGGTTTTAAGGAGATTACATACCTTTTACATCTCTTAAACACTTTTTGCAAATGCATAAAGTGATCTTCCCTATTTTCAAAAAAATTGTTAGATCATCTTTATATATAATGATGTAATTACCTATCAGACCTCGAAAATCATAGTCCATGGTCTTTTAAAAAGTGTCTCCTACATTTATTAAACCAAAAGGCATTCTCTTGTAGGTTAAGGTCACCCATTTTTTTGTAAAGTCTATCTTCATCCTATTTTCTTTATCAACCAAAACTTTGTTGTATCCTAAAAATACATCAAGGAAAGACATCATATTTGAACCTAAAATAGATTATATCTCCTGGTCATGAGAGGGAAGAAGATAGTTATATTTTTTAGATGCTTTGTTTAGATTCCTAAAATATATATAGATTTTGATTTCAAATTTATCATCCTAAATAGTACCAAATTAACCACCCAAGTAGAATGCCTAATGAGAAACACAATTCTAGAATCTAATAATCTCTTGACATCTTTAAATATTATTGGTTGTAAGATATGGTACACAGGTCTTTGATTTTGTTTGAAGGGCTTAAAATTTTCATTAAGGGGTATAGTATGGGTGATGACCCTTAGTTTAAATATCTTTAAGCCATCATAAGACCTATTTATAACATCATTATACCTAGTTAGCAAGTCTTTGACCTTCTTATTCTCAATATTAGTGAAGCGATTTCCGATGTTAACTAGGTGAGGTTGATCTTAGGGGCCAAGATCCATTAAATTTTATTCCTTCCCACTTACTTTAGGAATATTAGAAACCTCATCCAATTTGTCTTGATTAAATAACCTCTCTAAGGTAATCATTCCTTTGGGAATTTTATTATCATTTAGCTGAATGACTTTACCATCAAATTTGTCCTCCCTAAGAGAATTTTCATCAGTCTCATCAACAATATGAGCCTCAAATTGTCTAGAATTAGTCATGAAATTTAAGATCTATTTATCATCACTAAATACTTGAAAATAATTTACATTATTAGGGATTGAATCATAAGGCATCATCTCAATGCTGAAGTTGGGTGAGTCTTGGTTGGACATGGGTTAGATATAGTAGTAGATGCAAACTCATCAATAACTTGGGTCTCTTTTGTAGGGATGGATACAATGCTAAAAGCATCAAAAGACTCAATGAGATCCTAGACCCTAAATTTATACCTCTTAAGGTATGAGAGTTTACATTGATATTTGTTTCTCACTTGGTTGACCACTCATTCTGAGTCACCATAGACTAGTAGTTATTTGACCTTATTTTTTATAACAAATTATAAACCTAAGATAAGGGCGTCATATTCAACAAGATTTTTAGTACATAAGAATTAAATCCTATAAGATTCATGATATTACTTACCACTAGGATCAATTAGGACAACACCAACTCTAGATCCATCCTTACATCTAGCACCATAAAAATTTAAATTCTACAGTTAAGGAAAAACATGAGTACTTTTATGATCACATACCTTAGCAGTCTCTAGGGTGAAAACCCCTAAGTTTGAGTCAATAATTTTAACCCTTTCATTGATGGAATTATACTCATTTATCATGTGTTTCATCCTTGTCTCTCTCTCAACCCTGATCTGGTTTGGAACTCCCTTCTAAGGTGGCCTTAAATGTGAACAATTTGTGGGCATGGAGTCATTTAGAGCTTTGGTCCATTATTTGCTTAATAAGATATAATAAATGTTAGGAATGTCAACAATTTGGATATCAATAAAACATTTCAATCTAGGCTCAGAATCCAATTACATATTAACATTTAAAAGCTCCCTACTCTAGATTTGTCTAATTGAGTTACAACTCTATCAGACTTAATAGGAGTTAAGGAAAGTTGTTTACAAATACCTGGTAGCATGATATTTGTAAAGGGACTATAATCTAATAAATAATTATAAAAATTATTACCAAACATGTTGACTATGAAAAATAAATGAGGAGATTTTACCTTAGATTTGTGTACATTCATGTTAGCATGGTCAACCTTGGGTGGTTTGTTAGACTTTTTTTATAGTGATTCTAGTAAGAGGTCCCTTTGTTCTATAATCTATGTCAATTAATGCAATGTAATGTTAGCCATTATCTTGTTAATATATTTAACTATATTATATCAAATTTTAGTATAAGAACTAGGAACATCAACATTAGGCTTAGAGGTAGTCCCTTTCGGTGGCTCTTGATTATTGCTTGAAGAAGTGTCTAGAGGATTTTCAAAGTTATTTGGAGGCATTAAGGTAGTTAAAATATACCTCTACTCTCTATTAGTCAAAGGATAAATTTTCTTCAAGAATTATTGAAAGGCCTAGATCTCCTGAGGGACATCATCAGGTTCATTCTCCTCTTGAAAAGGAAAATCAAAAGTCTCCACCATAAAGGCTTGATAAGATGATTTTGATCAAGAAGTACCTACACCAATATCCTTGTTAGGGACCACTTTAAATGTGTCTAATTCTTCTTGGAAAGCCTCAAAATCTTTTAAAAACACAATGAAGTCAATTTCACCATGTTTGAATGTATAATGTACTTTATAATAATTAGGTAATGTTATATTAGTAAGATTAATTTCCATAGTCTTATTTTCAAAAGATGGTTCATTATTCCTATTATTGTGAAAACTATCATTCTAAAATATATTATTTGGCCTTTTAAACCTTTGAAATGAGAATTTCCTACTAGATCTCTTAGTAATATTGATAACTTGTTTCTATAATTAAAGTAAATCATTGCTTAACTTTTGGACTATTTTAAGTATAGACTCATTCTCATTCTTAGGAGTTTTCAAATTGTTCACTTGGTTATTGTTAATACCTATAGATGGTACTATAACTCTTTGATCATTTACATTGAAGCCAATAGTGACAGGATGGCTAAGAATCCTAAGTTTTGATTGGGAGTAACATGACTTAAAGGAAATTGATTTAGATTTAGGAGTTAGTTCAAGGCTAGAACATTCTGATTGTTATTGGGGAAGATGTTGAGAATGGGAATATGTGGGTTGACATTTGGGATTGATTAGGCCATTTAACCTTGGGGCTATATTTGATCATTAATGATCATTGCTTCAAAATAAGCCCTAGTTAATGAAGTTATAGCTAGAATAGACCTTTTAAAAAATATAAAAGTCATGGGATTTGCTACATCCTTATAGATTTATATATCTAAACATAATTAGGCTTATAAGGTTATATGGTCTTATTGTACATTTTCTAAACCCTAAAATTAAAGGATCTTATGGCCTCACTTACAACCCTCATGATGGTGGTGAACCAGTGGTATATGACACATGAATTATTAATCTTACCAAATTGGTCTACTAAAAAATTAGTAAAATCATCCCAAATAGTAATATAATTATCAAGAAAATAAAAAAATCATTCATAGGTAGAAACATTTAGCAACCTTAAATTAGTTTTAAAAGATTTAATATGCTCTTCAATAGTTACAATACTAGTTGGACTAAATGTTCGCGTGTACTTTTAAGGTTTACATGGGAGATCATATACCACACTTGGTACATTAATTGAAGAGTCTCCCAAATAATCCATACCTAGATGAAGGTTGAAGGCAAAGTTACCTTGAAGAGGTGAAGTTGGAAAAGATTTGGATCTCTTGCATCTACCTTTATCACACTTGGATCTTCTATGAACCTCAAGTTCAAGCAAGGGTTTCCCTTATCTCTGAGTGTGATCTAGGTTTAATCCTTGGAAATTTTAGTGTAAATATTGAAGATCCCTTTTGAAATACAATGTATCAAGTTAATATTTATAAAGAATAAGGATTAAACCTACACATTAATCTCATCTTGCAAATATTGTTTAAATAACCATGAAAGATGTAAATCTTTAACTAAAGTAGCTCAAATATGTGTCCATTTATTCAAATATGGTGTATCTTTATAATTCTAAGCTCAAATAAACTCATATCTATGAAATATATACCAACCTTTGATCAAAACAAGATATTCTAACCTCATATACTATGGGTTTTCAAACCTTAGGCCAAATTTACCAAAACTAAGCATCAACTTTCAAATAACTTTGATTTTTGTCTAAAGGAAGCACAAATATATGTCACAAACCATAAAGATAAGTTATTTTTACACTTATAAGTAAGGAATTACTCAAAAGAATAAATATAACACCAATATTAGATAAAAACACATGAAGATAATCAAAGATCCAATCAATTTATAGAGATTGGACCTCCTTCTAGTGTTAGTCAAAGACCTTGTTGATGCATCTATGTGTACCATAGATATCCTTTATTATTTAAAAACACTTCTCATTTTAGAATTCTAGGAATTCAGAGCATGAGTAGTAGGTTGTGGTAACTTGATGTTACTTATGATGAAATAGTAGTAAAGTAATGTCTTACTATCCCCATAAATTTATATTAATTGATGGTTGAGAGCCATCATGGTCTAATCCTTTATAAATTTTTAAGTATATCTACTTAATAGTGTAATATGATCAAATATAAAACTATAGACTAATCTAAATGGATATTTTTAATGAAGTTTAAACTAAAGTGATCTAGTTAAAAAAAGAAGCAAAAGAGAAGGGTAAGGAAGAAAGGAAATAAGTGATTGTTGATCCTTGACTCAAATATAATGATAAAGTTTCAATTATAACTAAACATGTAATTAACTAGTATATTATGCAAATTAGCATAAGCTCAGATCTCACCACATGCCAGGCAAATTTCTAAGGATAATATGAAATTATACAAGTAAGAACTAGATTTTACTTTAAATATTTGTTACCAAACTCAAATAGCATTATCACATCTGAATACAGAATAAATGAAATGAAGCAAAATTAATATCCTTCAACTAATATAGTATAATAATAAATTAGTAACCCTATATAACTAATGCAAATTCAAAAATCATGAAACCATTCAAATTCAAGATTAGAACAAATAATTAAGAGAAACCCATATTAACAATTGACATATGAAATTTAGATAATCTTCACAAAATTCCTTGGTAGTATTAATTGCTCAAAGCATACAAATGTCTCAAAAATATCTCCCTTGAAAAGATAGTAATACTACCTTGTATAAAAAGATAATGCAGTATACCAGTCAGTTACAAGATACACAATGTATAAAAGATAACGATAACTACCCTTCTTTTGAAAGTTCTAGAATGCATTTACTTTTCAAAACTAAACTGACCTAGAGGCAAATATGATAACATACTAGCATATGTCTTTACAAAAAGAATATTCCTATTTCAAATATTATGATGTTTTTACAAAAAGGAATATTAATTAATTAGTGGGCCCATTTTTGAAGGATCTCCCTATTCTTCTTATAGAATCTATTCCTTGACAATATCTAGATCCATAAATGGCTTCAAGAGGAAATAATCTTGGTTAGCTAGGTCTTAAAAATATACATCATACCTTGTAATTACTTATTTAATACTCCTAGCTTCTACAATCTTTTCTTCAGTAGTAAAGATCATGACTAAAATCATGTTGTTGTCACTACCTGATTGACCTTGGATCTTGCCCTTTACTTCTTACATCACCAAGGTGACTCTATACTTATATTTTACATCATCAATGATTCTTAGGGTTGTAGTCTTGGTAGGATTAGCCAACATGGTGCCAAATAGTTTCTTACTCTAGGTAACCATCTCTTCATCATCCCTAAGGTGTTTGTATAAGCATGCTGACTAAGAAATTAAACTTTGGATCTTATCCACCACTATCTCTAATATAGCATTTAGGTGGGCTAGGATAATGGTTTCAAACTTAGGTATCCTATTCCTATTAAACATACTAATATATCCCTTATCTTGGTCTTTACATCTTGCCTTAGTTTCATTGACTTAAAAGAGTCAAACATATTGAAAAAGGATGATTTAAACATATTTATTAGAGCCTCAAGAACTAATAAGATATCTTATTTCTCTAAGTTCTTATTTTATTTTTCTAAATTATGAATCCTTTATTTCATTCCTCTAACAACAACTCTGACTTAAGTTGAATGAGCCTCAGATATGCTTTCAATATGTTCTTCATAGATGGTTAGTTAACCAAGTTGTTGCTCTCCAACTAGAGTTAATCCTATAAAGGGTTCAACCTTTTGAAATGTGAAGTCTTTAGTCCCCACCATGGCTTTTATTATGGTGATTCTCTCTAATCGAGCTATCTATGGATTGAATTTCATAGTTGTGGATGACTCTATGTATTTTGGATGTTCTGGGACCTCTATCCATGTGTTATATAATACTCCTAAAGCATAAATTTATTTTCTTTTTGACCCTACAATGGTCATTAGCCTTCTTTTTGTTTTCTCTTTCATCAAGGCCTTTATCCAAAGCTTGATGTCATCATGCACATCAATTTTAATGGTTTGGGCTAAGGCCTAAGAATGAGACAAAGTGGGAATCTTATGTAATTTCCCATAAATGAATGAATTAGGGATGATTGGTCTATGAATAGTGTATTCCTCATTGAATAAGTTGATTACACTTGTAGGATGAGTGAAAACTAAATTTGGCCTCTTTGATCCAACTAGGACTAAGGCTAATTCTACCTCTCTTTTTTTGGGGGTGCTCCTACAAATAAATCCAAATAAACTTCTTTTACTCTATGTTTCTTAGGTTATTCTACTTACTCCTACGGTTATTGAACTTTCTCTTCCTCTCCCTCAAAGCTATATGCTTTCTCTAACATTCAAAGTGCATTATATACTATTTCATTGGGCTCTAGGGCTATCATGTCCAAGTAATCTTCTAGAAACTCTAGTCTTTGGGGTAGGGTTGAGGTTGAAGTTCCCTCACCAAGCCTCTCTTCCAATTTATCCTTGTTAGGACCTTATGTGATTTGGGTTTGAGGCTGCTATCCTTCTCCTTGTGATTACTCCTAAGGTGGCCTAGAAGGTATAGGCAGTAAATGGTACTACATAAGTACCATCTTCCATATCTCCCTTAAAGGATTTTTGTTAATATAAAATCTATACTCAAGTCTAACATTATGCTTTTTGAGCCTATCTAGTACTTATTCAAAATTATGGGCCTTGATGTAGATAAGATCATAAAGACCAAGTTGATGCTCATAAATTGGCTTGGGTAGTTGTTTTCCCTTCAAATGGTTGCCTACTACATTCTTAGGATCCCAATTCTTGAGGTCATCTAATTGAAAAATAAAAGAATCTCTATGCCTATCCATAGTATCCACCTACTTCCAATCTTGCAAGATAGTTCTTTCAATTATCAAAGGAAAGGGATGGAAGAGACCCTTCCTCTTTTATTTACACACTCCATTAACACCATGAATAAGCTAGGATGACATTTCTTATTCTACTAATTTTTTAGGAACATAAACAAGCAATTTGTAAGGTTGAGTTAGAATCCCTTCAATTTTGATCATAGTACAATCTAGATATAACTAGATATCTCAAATTAATTCCACATAATTCTTTACCATTTTTTGATGTGAGGGATCTTGGTGGAGTCCAAAATAGTGTCCAATACATAAGACATCATGAAAAATTATTTTCTAGTATTCTTCTTGACAAATGTAACTTTTTTCCCTAGGTGGTGCTGATCATGTCCCTAATTAGAGTGAGATCTTTCTTTATCATTAAGTAGACATAAGACAACTAGCTCTTATTAACATATATGGTTATAGGGGCTCTAAATATTCTATTTTATAGGGTCATGATTACCCTAATTCCCTCCCTAAATTGGTTAATTAAGATTATTCCCTCAAATTCCAAGAATACATGGTTCCACTAGAGTAACCATGGCTTGAGGATGGTATCTAGGTCATTCTTACTTTTCCATTCCGTGATTGTGGGTAGGTCCACATGTGGTTCTATGAGGTTATAGTACCTCTCAAAGGCTAATGGGGAAATAAATTCCACTTTCTTAGAGATACCCTCATGAATAATCTAGTCATTATCAATCCTATAATCTACAAATATATGATCCAAGAAATTAATACAGTAGAGTACCCTTAGTTTAGTAGTAACATGATGAAGACCAGCCATTTAGACTATAACTAGGTCATAATACCTCCTATTAAATATGGAAATCTTTTGTTCTTCTTTGGTGATGGTTGGCATCTCCTTAATGGTCTAGAAGAGCTTGAAGCCATTCTTATTTCCATTTTCCAGGGCTACAGTGTCTAGTTTAATATCTTTGAAAACTCTCCCTTCACTGTCTATAGATAGGTATAATATTGTCTCATCCCTCAATTTATATATTCAATATACCATGGTTTCCACAATTGTAGATTTATCTCAATTAGATTCAAAATGGTCTTTGGTATAGGTCCTTCATGCTCAAATCACAATTGAACTTCTCTAAGATTTTTGTAGTCACTCTAAGTTCTCTTAGGGTGTTTTATTCAAGTCTTAGGGCTTTAGAGATTTAATGGTGGTAGCTTATTCAGACCTGGGATTTAAAGTGCCTTAGATATGATTTTTTACCTTTACCTTTATACCTTTTCATTTTGAGCACACAAGATCTCTTACTTTTTCACTTTATGCTTGCATGGTGCTTATTTGGCATCCATCTAGAACTTTTTGTAACATTTTTCATAAATGTCACTAAGCACTAGACATTGGCATTTTAAAATGACTTTTTTATTTATTTCATTGGATCAAGATCCTTGGATCATCATGGGGCATTGATTTTTATTTGGACCCTTGATTTTCATTAGTTCCTTTAAATATTAAGCCCCATGGTTATGCCACTTAGCACCTTCATGGGATTGCTAAGCTCTAACACCTTTGTCAATCACATGTTGAATGAACATCCACCACTTGTCAAACCCATAGGCTCTTGGAGATCTATTGAAAAGTCATCAATAATTTCATGATGTTGGATAATCCATTATGATGAAGCACAGACCATTGGATCCTAAAATGTGCATGAGTTTTAATCAGTGCATAGCCATAAAATAACTTAGGGTAAAATACTTTTACATAAGTCTATTTCATATTAATAAACACAAATGGACATACATTTAAAGCATTTTATGCTAGGTTTTAATATATTTACACATAAAAGGGGACCAAGCTAAATACTTTAAGCCAAAGTTTACGTTGTATTTAATAAACACAATACATACTTTGGACCAAAATATTTATGTTAATCTCTTAGAGTATGCCCAAAGGGGTCAAAGTGATATAAGGACTAAAATGTTATATTTTGACATATGGTGTTATTTTATTAATTAACACAATAAAATATTTGCCTAAAAGCATTTAAAATAAATTTGATGTCACCAAGACCCTTTTTTTAAAATAAGACTTAACATAAGTCTCTATCCTAAGGTTCATGGTATTCAAACAAATGCAATGGGGCCTTAGGATATAAACTTAAGTTAAATTCATTTATACATATATTTACACTATGGGATCATTTCATTATTTGTATTTCAAAGATTTTAAGTGATTAAACATCCTTCAAGAGGTTCCATTAGTCTATAAATGTAATTCATGAGTTTTCTAAATGGAATTTTGGAGTATATCTTGGTATTGAGAAAAATAATCCATTAGTTTAAATTTTAAAATCTCAAAAACATCAAATACATCCTTGCAAACATCAAATGATGGTCACATGAATGGCAAATTTAGGCTCATGATGTTCTTAGTGTTTATGGGCTTAAAGTTGATAGTCAGGTAGACATCAAATACATCCTCATGGACATCAAATAATGGTTTCAAAAATTTCAAATTTAATCTCATCAAACTCTTGTGTTTCAATATGACAGTGCCACATTATGGCTTTATAGGGCTTCTTGGGATCTCGGAGTCAATTCGCTCCATCCAACTAAAAATCTTGATAAAGCAAGGGTCATGTAATCATTATCCAAGACCTTGCACATTATCAATTCATTTTAACGCATGAGACCCTATGTTTTTAAGTCTTAAATGTGATATTGTCACATGGTGACTCCATAGAGCTTCTAGGACTTTTGAATTTTCATTGATGTCCTCACTCCATCTGATCTTCAGTCTGTGAGGAAGTATGGATGATTAGATACTACAATATGTGAGGTATTTAAGTTAAATCTTAGGGTAGAGATAAATATTAGGCCAATGTGTTAAGTCTAAGGTATCATTCATATTAATAAATATGAATGGGGCATTATAATTAAAACTTTTAGCTAAATATAAAATAATATATGGGACCATGATAGACATAAAAGGATCTTACAAGGCATAAAATTTGACCACATTCAGAAATAAATAAAATCAAAGTGGGGAAATCAAAGGGGACCAAGGCATATGTCTTAGGCTAAGGTTTGGATGTGTTAAAAAAACATGACCAATCATTAACATAAGAGTTGGGCTTAAGTCCAAAATAAGTTTTAAAATATTCCCACCAAATTGATCCTACCAATTCAAATTTGAACCAAGAGTTTATGCTAGGGTATTAGAACATGACTCTATCAGAAAGGACTCCATGAAAATTGCATCTTAGAGATATGAGAACCAATCATTAGTAATGTTAGGCAAGCTTTAACTTAGTAAGCCAATCTTATCAGAGCAGATGATCTTCAAATTATAATAATGTTTAAAATAGGCCATGCTTTCAGGGTTAATCTTCAAAATATCTCAAGGGTCCCAATTTTCAACAAAAAGGGGGGTAAGTTGACTTCAATAGGTTCATAGTTTTCACATCAAAGGTGATAATGTAATTTCTTGTGATAATAGGTATGTTTCGTATGTAATAGAGGATCTTACAACTAGGTATTCTTGGAAAATTTTAGCCTAAAACTAAGTTTAGCCAAAAATTATTATAGAGATACTTCTTCACCTCCAATATCAATAATAATATAATGAGGTTGGGTGATTTCCACCCATAGGTCTTGTCTTACTTTATTATACACTTGACACGTGGACATTATTTTCTAAAATAATATTTATTTCTCCTATTCCTATTCATAAACATCATTACCAATGTTTGTCAGCATGGAATGTAGAACTTCCTAATCTTCAACTCCTAGCTCTAGTAAGTTGCATTCATCTACTATATCTATATCATGTTTATTATCAAACTAGAAATTTGTGTGACACGTCATATTTTAGGTGGAAATGGTGAGGCTCATTTCAGTGGTGCATTCTTCTTTCCATTATCAATGTATGATGGAACTACTATTGGTTGTGGTTTTTCTTACAATTCCACTTATGGTTATGGTTTTTATTATATTGATGTTGTGCCTGAGGCTACATAGATTTTTTCACATTTAAGAGAATATAACACAAATTTTTTATTAATCTAGTTATGAAGGATTTCTATCTCAAAATATTTTCTTGCACATACAACATGGTAATGAAACAAATTAGTTGAGTTTTTATTGCTTTTAGAAACTCATGCACTTGTATTTGGATCATTTTGTGTAATTTTTTCACTAACGCATGTTGTTCCAAATATTACATTACAACTTGGGGTACCCTAGGGTGAAAATTAATCATGGATTGGATTCTCATCCACTACTCATTTAACCTCAAAACATTCTCATAATATTAACCTATTTTTTTCATGTAATGTTGGAAAACACAATAACAAGCCAAAATTATGTAGCAGGGTTGACTGGGCCTTCCAATGATTCCCATTATGTGAAGTAGAGTATTAGTTGGTAATATAATTCTTATTAAATTTTGATGATGATATTTTCAATGTATTTTATGAGATCAAATGCCAAAAACTTTTACCAATTAAAACTATAATACATGTGTATCATGCGATACACAATTTTTACCACTCTAGTTGCATGCTTCACATGTTTCATTGTTTAAAACAACTGCTTTATGATGCATTTAGTGAGAATTTGAACCAACACATATTCCATAAAATTAATGGGGATTTTTTTTCCTAATTTTTTAATATATTTTTCCCTGGTGTCGAAGTGGATTTGTGGGGCTATGGATTTTTAAGGTAGGAGAGATTTTTCTATGATTTAGAATCCCTATTTCTCTTACCATAGTCTCAGGGGTGATGAATATGGTAAGATATTAATAGAAACTTTGTTATATATATACTTAAAATGTTAAGAATCACCTCATCCATTTACCAAAAATTAGATTAGATACAAATATATAATGGAAGGTCAAGTTTCATTCAAATTCTATTAACAAAGATTTAACACAGTTTGATATGGGTTAAGGAAATATATATGCCTAGTGTTATTTGTAGAATAATGTAGCTTATACTATTCAATAAACATGGAATTTTTCCATTATATAATATCTTGGTTTATTTAATTTTATCATTTCAATCTAAATATATAGGGATTATGTAAGCATAAAAGCTGAGTTATGCTTAAATCATTTGACTGTATATTTACTTCTATAATAATTATGTAAGTCTAATACAAAGGAATAAATTCATAAATAATATCTTATAGGATAATTTTGATGAATTATAATCATTCTAATAGTTTAACTTGAGTTTTTATTAGGCTCTTAGAGTGAAAGACAAAAGATAAGTTAATACATGGAAACCAAAGATGGTAAGTATGAGTCATGATGAGACTACAGTTACAAGTAATCTATTTGCTATGGTGGATAATTCTTATAAATTTTAAGAGTCCTAAGAGGTCTCATTTTATTCTCATGTTGAGAATGAAGAGACTAAGCTCAGCTAAAAAATATATTAAAAGAGGATTCCTCTGCACCCTGTAAATCAGCTGTTACAAACAAAATTTTGCTACATAAATTAAATCAAAGGGGTATAGATCATGGTATTTACTTTGTATTAAGCCTAGGCCAATCCCAATTTCCTCCTTATATGAATCTATAAGTAAATTAATAGTTATTTGTTGTCCATGGTTGGTATTGTGATTGTGTTGAACACTTTGTTTACTTGGTATGGCACTATTGTGAAATTTATGCACAAGAAGTTTTTTTGGATGCATATCATAAATTATCTTGGTGGAATGAGTGTGTAATGTCATTATTTTATCTAAATTTTTTTTTATAGTGTTTTACACCTAAATCCATCAATCCATTGAGTTTAAATTCACTACGTTAGTTGTACACAAGTGTATCTAAAAACGTTATGTCAATCAATTCTTATTTAACATTATAGTTACTATTTTTCATGTAGGTTATTTGATCCATAATTTGGTAGGTAACTAATGTGATATAGTTTCCTTTAATTTAACTATTTTATTTTATGGGCCATTGTGTCATTAATCTGTGTGATCTTATTTGGGAAATATGTAATATCTCAAGTCCATTGTCATTAAATTTTTTGAATGACTACTTTCCATCCTTTCATCTTACCTATATTCACATCACCTCATTCACTAACTTAATTGATGACCACCATGTTCTAACTACTCATCATCTTCCCTTTAGACTGATTATCCATATCGACTGCACTCTATGGTGTTGACTATTCTGAACTTTATTTTAATGTACTAAGATCCAAAAATTTCACTGTAAAAGCATATCCCTAAAGAAATAGAAAAAAAATAATTAAATAAAAACCCTAACTACATGTTTCTACTCAACACCCTCTTTCATTTACAATGGTGTATGATAGATATTAATGATGGCAAGGCTTAATTCTACAACCATTGATATGCCCTAGTAAAATGGTTCCTTGTAAATATTTTTAAAAAATTATTACCTATTGTGAAACAACATGAATAATATAGGGTCATTTCCATCTGATGTATAACTTTCCCTTAAAATGCTTTGAATATACTATCATAGAGTAAAACTACTTTATTAAGATAAAATTCCTTAAATTATAATTTGTGATCATGTCATGATTTTTTACTTAAATTGTTGGTCCCGTATGTACACTACACCCTTTGTCTATTTTATTTGATCTTGTCAAAATCCATCCATCTTTATTTTAGGGAGACCTAATCACCCATCCTTATAATCATTAAAATACACAAACTAGGAAAAATGTATTCTATAGGCATTATTGCATCAAGACCATAAACCATCTGAAAGGGAGTGAAGCCTATTGCTCATTTATAATTTGTCACAAACACCCATAAAAATCTAATCATCCTTTTAAACATTGCATATATTCATTAAAATTTTACCCATTACATTATTTGAATCTTTAGCTTGATCATTTACTTGTGGATGATAAGTCATGTTATGATGGTGTGATATCATAAATTACTTTGTAAGAGTCTTAATTATGTTATAAAGGAAGTGGTTATTTCTATCACTAACTAATTTGATCAGATATCCAAACCTTGTTCTCATATTATCATACAACAATTTAATAACACCCTTCACACTACATCTTGGTGTCAGAGTAGCTTCCACCCAATTTTTGAAATAGTTTGTGGTAGTTATAATGTATATCACATGATTTTGTGTATTTGGATGTGTTAAATACCATAAAAATGTAATTCCCCATTGTTTAAATCATTGACCTAATAGAATTAGGACCAAGGTTATCTTATCACTATAACATTATTTTCCTTTTCATTATCAAACATCATAGTGTTTGGGCACCCTATATGCATCCTAAAATAAATTAATCCTTAAAAGACCAGCCTAAAATATCTTATTCATAATATCTTCCCCTATGAATTAAAATCCTACAATTCCTTTATGTGATTCCTAAAGAGGTTGTGGTCACTCATGTTCTAAATATAATCTATGTAGCACATCATCCTTACAAATTTAATATAGAAATACATTAATGAGACTATAAGAATGGTTTATGTAACCATTTTATTTGTATCCCTTTCAACATAGTTTATAATAAACATTCCTTGTTCAAGGAAGTTTGTGATGTCTTCCATGTTATTAAGGATTGTATAGGCTTTAAACAAGCTCACATATTAAGAATAATCATGTATTTCCTTTGATTCTTCCCCATTATGTCACCTAATAAAATGATCAGGTCCCACATTATCTTGACCTAGATTCACATTTCTTATGAATTTAAATTCTTGAAACAACATTAGTGACTTGGAGATCCATCCACCCAACATTGTGTTTTTTTACCAAGTATCACAATGCCTGGTGATATGTGAAAAGCTAATATGGTGTAGCCTATTAGTGTAGGTTTTTATTTTTCCCTATTTATTAATTAGGGAATATCATATATTTGTGCATACATGGAATTTTCCTACATTCGTGGGATAGGCTAGCTTATGTGGAGATTGTGTGTCATATTTGTGTCATAAGGTGTCATAAGAATGGCATAAGATACTCCTATTCCGGGTATGGAAGTTATTTCTCTATTCTTAGCACCTTGTCACCACCTTATTTGGAGGAGTCTATTCTTGGGGTGCTTTGACAACCTTTTGTGGAGTCGTCTATTCTTGGGGTGCTTTGACCACCATTTGTGGAGGAGTTACTTTCTAGCTCTCCTATATGTATTCTTCATTTTTGGCCATTTCATGTTAACACGAACTAATTCAGATTTGGTTTCTCCATTTTGTTTTGTGCAATTTATCTTCTTGTCATTGTCAAATTGCTTTAGCATCTTCGTGGTGTGCACTTGTTCATCTTGTGTGATCACGTCTTCATTGCACTCGCGTTATCCGAATTCTGGCAACAACAACTACCATATCGGAGTTGTTGTTGCCAGAATCCAGATAACGCGAGTGCAATGAAGACGTGATCACACAAGATGAACAAGTGCACACCACGAAGATGCTAAAGCAATTTGACAATGACAAGAAGATAAATTGCACAAAACAAAATGGAGAAACCAAATCTGAATTAGTTCGTGTTAACATGAAATGGCCAAAAATGAAGAATACATATAGGAGAGCTAGAAAGTAACTCCTCCACAAATGGTGGTCAAAGCACCCCAAGAATAGACTCCTCCAAATAAGGTGGTGACAAGGTGCTAAGAATAGAGAAATAACTCCCATACCCGAAATAGGAGTATCTTATGCCATTCTTATGACACCTTATGACACAAATATGACACACAATCTCCACATAAGCTAGCCTATCCCACGAATGTAGGAAAATTCCATGTATGCACAAATATATGATATTCCCTAATTAATAAATAGGGAAAAATAAAAACCTACACTAATACCCCCCCATAAGCGCAGCTTAGGTGGGAAGTGTGGAAATAAAAAATGGGTCCCGGCAACTAGGCCTGATGAGGTACCCATGTACAAATGCAATCTCCCATAAGATAGAGAAAAGGAGAAAACCCGTAGGAAAAAACTCCCCCCCCAAAAGAGAGACATAAAAGAAAAGAAGAGGCTAGAAGGCCCCCCCTGAAGATGACGTTGCTGCAGATGTAGACCACACCCCAAGAAGAGCTCGTAGATGAATGAACTTACTCTCGGTGAAAGGTTTGGTGAAGATGTCTACAACCTGCTTTGAAGATTGACAAAATATCAAGTCAATGACCTGACTATGCATGTTGTGAAAGGCAATCACACCCCCCAAAATATTGAGCCCATCCCAAATATGCAAGTGCACGCTCAAAAGACGTCGGACTCAGCCGAAAATGCGTCTTAGAGCAATCAGTGCAAGACTTAAGCAAACAGGACGTCGGACTCAGCCGAAAATGCGTCCCGGGAGACCCAAATTTTGGCACTTTATAAACTAGTGCATTTTTTACAAATAATAAGTCTACATTGTGGAAAATTGAATTAAAAACACTTTTGCAAAAAACGGCACCCAAAACCGAGCTACCGTTTGCAAGATTTTAAAGTTACAATTTTTCCGTAAACTAGTGTTTTTGCAAAAAAAAACACTAAAACATTAAAAAAATGTCTGTTATGGGGAAGAAAGTAGCCTTCCAGCCACTCGTTGGATTCGGAATGGAACGAGGAATCTAAAGAAAAAGGTCTTTGTAAAATAAAGTTTAATTGATTGTCTTGGTGTGCGTGAAAGCAAGTTTACCTTCCTCTTTTAGTAAAAAAATACAACTAGTAAGGCAAAAATGAATTTCCAGCTAGTTTTTTTTACTTTTTTTTTAATAAAAAAAAAGGGAGATCGCTGTGTGTGGTGTTTAAGACCGGATAGGCACTGCCAAGAAGATGAAATCAGGGCTTCACCAATGAACATGCACCCTTCAACTCTTCCAACGCAATGCAGATTTTAGTACTTCAACATACACTGCAGACTTAACACTTCCAGCAACTTTTGACCACAGAAGAGACAAAACAAGTGCAGAAAAAGAAGCGCCAAGTGTAGGGAAAGGACGCCAAGCAAGAAAAACAAAGCGCCATTTTCAAAAAAGGACAGTCCTGGCAGAGTTTTCTCACAAAAAAAAGCGCAGTTCAGTGTTTGCTTGAAGAGAAACTTGCAGACATGTTGCAGACGCCGTGCGGCCTGCTTGGCACCTTGTTGGGCAAGAAAATATGCTGGAATCTGCTAACTTCAATGCACAACAGGTCTGGGCAGAAGAATACAAGAAAAACCTGCCATATTCACAAAAAAAACAGCCTTGTTTTGGACGCCGTACAATTGATGGCGTGGCTGGAAGGAAGGACTTCTGCTGCTGGAACTGAAGTTGTTTAGCGCTGCTCCTCCCTCTACTTCTTGCTTGTTGAATGCTGCTCCTGAAGTGAAGACAACCAAGACACCCAAAGACCAAGGATTCCCAAGAAACCAATACCAAATTTGGACAGAATTTTTATTTTTAATTTTGATCAAAAATAAAAAACTCCACTCCTCTTGATTTCAAAATAAGCGAAAAGCAAAAGCATACACAAGATTACCGGTTTTGCTCTGATACCATATCGGAGTTGTTGTTGCCAGAATCCGGATAACGCGAGTGCAATGAAGACGTGATCACACAAGATGAACAAGTGCACACCACGAAGATGCTAAAGCAATTTGACAATGACAAGAAGATAAATTGCACAAAACAAAATGGAGAAACCAAATCTGAATTAGTTCGTGTTAACATGAAATGGCCAAAAATGAAGAATACATATAGGAGAGCTAGAAAGTAACTCCTCCACAAATGGTGGTCAAAGCACCCCAAGAATAGACGACTCCACAAAAGGTGGTCAAAGCACCCCAAGAATAGACTCCTCCAAATAAGGTGGTGACAAGGTGCTAAGAATAGAGAAATAACTCCCATACCCGGAATAGGAGTATCTTATGCCATTCTTATGACACCTTATGACACAAATATGACACACAATCTCCACATAAGCTAGCCTATCCCACGAATGTAGGAAAATTCCATGTATGCACAAATATATGATATTCCCTAATTAATAAATAGGGAAAAATAAAAACCTACACTAATATAGCCAAAACATAATGTCCTAAATTTTGTAAGGAAAACACCATAGATAAGACCTATCTTTCTATAGTCTTATAATTTTTATCTACTATGGATAGTTTCCTACTAGCGAAGTATATGGGATGATCCAACCCACCATCCATTGGTTGTGCTAAGATATCTCCTACTATAAAAATAAAAGAATCCACATGGACATGAAATGTATTCTTAAAATTAGGAAAAACTAAGATAGGTGTTATTACTAACCTTTGATTATATCTAAAATTTTGTTTAGGATTATGATGTCCACTCAAACTTTGTATCTCTGCACAATATTTTTTCTTGTGGCATAAAGATGGTTGCATATCTCTTGGTGATTTTTATATAATATCACATATGACCCAAAAAGGTGATCAATTATGTATAACTATTTGGGGGTGGAATCCCTATTATTACTACAATTTTAGCTGAGTCTATCAAGATTCTATTATTCATATAATGTGATCCAAAATAACACTGAAAGGTGTGAAAAAATGACACTTATTTAGATGCAAAGTAATGTCTAGGGTTTAATTCCATTCTAACATTAAATGTATCTTATAAAAATGATCTTTAAATAGAGATAATACAACCCAATAATCGAAATAGGCTTATACAAAATCATGAATGAAATATTTAAATATAGCTATCACAACCCTAAATAAAACTACTAGAACATTATTAAGACCAAAGGGAATTACCTTATATGTGAATGACCCCCATTATATTGGAAAGGTTATTTCAAATTAGTCTTATTATATGATAATAATTCTATGGTATCCACTAAATCCATTTGTGAGTGATTGCATATCATGAATCATGATTGATTCAATCACTTCATCTAAAAATGGTATTGGAAATGGATCATTAATACATGCATCATTTAGTGTGTGATAGTCTTCATAGAATTTAATCTCATTAGACTTATTTGGTTACACAACCATGGGACTAACCCAATCAACCTTTTCAACTCAATAAATGATCCCTAATTCTTTCATGTCATCTAACTTCACCTTTAATTTCATCTTCATGTTGGGATTTAATCTATATTAGCCATTTTTAAGGGGTATAGTTCACTCTTTAAATTAAATGTGCATCTATCCAAATAATGGATATACACCTTTCACTTATATGAAATTGGTTATAAATTCATCCTAATAATTTTTTATAATTTGTAATGCATCTAAAATCTCATTCTTCTCCCAATAGTCTCCTACTATCATAAGTTCAGGCACAAATCTGATCTAATATTTTATTCAATCTTATTCAATGGTTATTGATATACTTTTTTCAATCCACTAGGTAAAGCCTCTCACAGAGTTGTTCCCCAATCCATCCTATAATGTTTAAATTTCATATTATTTCCTCTTTAACTTTCTATATGCTTTAGATATTTGTTGGTTCAAAATATCACTATGATTTGAAGAAGCCCTATAAATCTATATATCCATCACTATCATTAGATTATGTTAGATATTCTATAATTCTATTATAGGGTTTAGTAAATATTTATCTTTTTTAATGGCCTTGTAATTATGAATCACTAGATTCAATTATTTAACTCCTTTATATGATGATGAATATATTATAACATGCAAATATTATTCTCAACCATAACATACAAAAGTTTTCAATTTTTACAATACATTGTGAACAACTAGATTGTCATATTAAAACATAAAATTTTGAATAAAGTCTTATTTAAATTATACCTAATGTTTAGTTTCCATATTTCTCTCCTAATGCATATACCAAGTAGCTAATAGTGGAACTATTGTGTGACTAAAAATGTGCACCCAATATCTTGGCTCAACTCCTTGTATAGACCATATATCTACACATTTATGAATGTGAAGCTTAGGACATTGGCCTTATTGAAAGAATAGACACTTTTTTCTTATATTAAGTGGTAATTTAGACAATTATCATAAAAATTCACACACTTTATCCCTTTTTAACTAATGTTCTTTATGCATTACCCACCAAGTTATAACAATTCCTTAAAATGCATAGATGAGTGCACTAACTTTTTGATTGACATCTAGTACATGGTGCATAAACCTCAAGATAAATGAATTGAGATCCTATATCATAAAATATTGAGATAATATTCATTTTAAGGTGAACAACATACATATAGGTTGTATCTCATGAGATCCCCTAGCCTAATTCAACATATGGGTGTTTGAATCACCACTTATTGAAGATGTTGTTTCCAAAGGCAAGATATCCTCTAGAGTAAGATATATATAATACACTATTGTTTAAATTATATTATTTAGGAAATATACCCCTAAAATATTAGGAGATTTAATAGATAGAGAATTACATCCTTCAATTTGAAACTAGAGAGATGGATACTTTATCCTCATTGTCTTGTAAACCAACTTCTCTATTATCTGTATTTGTATATTTTGATCAAGTTGTGGACCCATGGTTTAAAAAAATGACATTATGTATCCCAAAAAGAATTTTTATTTTATATTAACTCACTTTTAACCAATTTTTATCAATATAGGCATAAGGTGGTTCTATTTCCTTTAAAATCATATAGGGCTTCTACTCCAATTAATTCAATCGTGTGACAACTATCTTATCTACTTGATGAGATTCTAATTTATTGAACACTATATTAAAATTAATTTGACCATAATAATGCCATTTATTACTAATCAATTTAGGATAATGGGTCTCAGATATTTTCATGTCAATGATCTCAAAATCACTTTTTAGACTCAGCTCATCAAATCTAATGTTCACATCTTTGAGATGACCAATTGGTTATACCCTCCCATAGTATACAAGACTGAGAGTGATAATAATATATCTCTCATGTGTCATACTAATATCCTCCCAATTATATGTCTAAATCATATGATAGTTCTTCTGAAATTAAATGCTACATTAGGAATTTCATATCCTATGAGCTCAATGTCCATTTGTGTGTCAACATATCATAGTTTATTAATTTTGGCATACTAGACCACCTTTTTAGTATGTTTTATCCTTATTGTGTGCATTATATAATATTATTTAATATGTTTTTAGTATTCTAGGATATATACTCATTACTTATAATGGTGACTAATTTTAACAAATCTATCAATGTAGTCAACACACCATCCTACCTCACAATCTAAACAATTTATTGATTCACTTATGTGTCAATGGATATGGTGTCTATAAATGATAAACTCCAATATTTTATGACCTAAAGGACCTATGAATCTTGATACACTAGGTTATTCTCTTTTATATGATCAAGTGTTACACCTTATTGATGTCATGATTTTATGACATTTATTTTGGAGGTAGTCCTTAGTCTACATGTTATTGTCAAGTAATTGATTATATAAATGCATTTTCATTAGGATTTGAATCAATCATGTTCACATTACACACTATATTTTATTAATTTTACTTATCTAATGCTAGGAAATATTTAGTTGGATGTTGTCATTAAACACTACAACTAATTCAATATGTATATCTTTGAGGATTAGTGGTGAATTTTTTCATAAAATGATTATATCACCACAAAAATAGCATTATATGGGTTGGTTATCTTATCTATTATCATTATTATGACCACCTTGATATCCACCTTGGTATCCTCATTTTTATCCTCCTTTATTCTATCTACTTGATACATTTTTCACACATTGTATCTACCATACTAATGTTGAGTTAGTGTTGGAGCAACATTTTACTATTGTTATTAAGGATTAACATTTTTCCATGAGAATTGATACTAATATTGTAGTGATGATGGTGTCTATCTAGCTAGACATTGGGGTTGATATTGATATTAAGGAGATGAAGGCATCCATCTAGGATTACCTTGTGTTGCACTAGTCATTTTTACATCTAGGCTTATAATTTCTTAAGCTTTAGTAGGTAACTATTGTCCTACAACTATGAAGACATTATTAGTGATATCTTCCTTTAATTCCTACAATTCTTGATAGTTCTTTTCATCATCATTGGTTGAATTACAAAAATTACATTAAAAACATTGAGATTATTGAATGTATTATTTCATAGATGACATTTTAAGGTTTGTGACCTAATAATCTATAGAGTTTGTAGAATTATGTCTTGAGTTTAGGACAATCATTCCTATGATTCCCTTCTCAACCATACTCAACCTAGTTTAGGTTTATCATTTTCATGTATCTCATCTATCATTTTTATGAAAGCATATATTTTCCTCTAATTTAGAGCCAACTACTAGAGAATATCTATAATATTCCATTTGTTCCACTTATAGGGAAGTTACTCAAGCATCAACCTTAATCAATAATTAGGACTGTGCAATGACAAATCTGATTCTTAATCATAGACATTTTATGAATTAGATATTTTTGTCATTATCCTCCATGATAAAATCAATATTATTAATCAAATTTGATATTATATAATCATAAACCACATTTATTCTCCATTCCACTAATGAAACTCCTTCATGTTTTAAATAGTCTAACTTGCACACTTTTTCATTTAAAATTATACAACTAGCTATGATTTAACTTGTTGAAGATCTAGGTAATTAATATCTCTCTTATAAATTAATTCTAAATATTGACCTATTAAATATCCTATCAGATCACACTTTTTTTACATCCTTAAAATGTATTCTCTTAACCTATCGTTTCATATCATAGATTAATAAATATTTATCAAGGTATGTAGACCCATTATATTACATAAATAAAATAAGCATGCCTAGATTTAACAACATATTTAGCACACTTTCAATATAAAATATCGATTATGTTGTACTAGTGACTATGAATATAAGATGTTGTGCATTGGTCACTAAAATTATAGGCATCTGCATAGTAGATTTTACTAGTATTAAAAAAAAGTCTCAAAATCAAATACAACCTCTTCTAGCCTCTTTTTACCTCTAGAATTCTTATTCTATGCTTTAATTTTTCAAAATTTATCTGTAAATGATTAAAATTGGATTCTACTTATCCATTCCTTTGCACTTGGTGTTTTTACTAATGATAAATTGGGATAGGGGATGCATACTCTTGAAATGAATGATCTATATCTTCAAATTATTTTGTATATGATCTTGAATGTCTGATACTTTTGTGCATTTACATAGCCTCTTATTATCAATATTATTTCACTACTTAAAATAATTTCTCTTAACTATGACATATTCCTATCTTTTAACTAATTTAATATTACCCTAATTTTCTCTTCCTCTTCCTCTTCACTTTGCTCCATATCCTCACTACTTTCAAATCTATATTCTTCCTCATCAAGGCATTTTATTTCTTGATATGCATAATATCCACCTTCTCTACTTATCTCATCTTGTGAATCCTCTCTCTATGCTTAGATTTATTTAATATCTTCTAACTTATTATTACTTGCACTTGTAGTTAAGTCTAGGTTATTTAATTTGTTCCATCTTCTTTGTTATTGTACTCTTTCCAATCCCATAATATTTTATCACTCTATAATTTTCATCCTCCATATTCTATATATACATTCAAGTTACTTTTCTCAGATCTACATCATTCACTCCTACTTTGCATGCATCCCCATAATGCTCAAAGAGACTACTCCATGTTTTCAGGAGTAGACACCATGGCCTTTTCCACAACCAACATATTAATCAAATTAGGTAGTTGCTAAAGGAAATTTATATAGATTTTTATGACAAATAGGTCTTGCAAAGCTTCAAAATCAAATTAGCCTTGTACAATAAATTTTGTGATATTTTTTATCAATGGTAGTCTTGGTTTAGTAGTCTACTACATGGTCTAATCAATCTCTATGGTTCATAGAGTTTCTATATTTTATTTTGACAAGGTTATGAATTTCATACATCATGGTTGAAAATAATAATACTCCAATATGGATAACCACATAACTAGTAGCTCAGTCAATTCACCCTAGAACATTTCATATATTTCTTAGTAGATATGTTTTTCAATAATTTCCTTCATAGTCTTCCCTATTCTTCTCACTTCCTCTTTTATAAAGTTTTTCATTCTTTCATCAAGCCATTTATCTATATCTATTTTCCCTAAAAACCATCTCAACATGTTTCAAAAAAGGTTCCACACTCATCGCACAATTATTGGTAGAGGTTCCTTGAAAAACCTTCAAAACATGTTATTTCAAGGATAACTTGTGCATGAAGTAAAAAAAAACATTTGATGGAAATTCATAATAAATATTTTCATTATCAGAAAAAATAGATAGATTCACAAATAAATGTAGCCTAATTAAAATTTGAACAATTTATATAGACTCATAAGATTAATAGATTAAAGTAAATACATTATTCATTACACCCAAAAAAATAATAAAAGATACATTAGAAAACTATTTTAGAATAATATTTGTTAATCTACATGACATTGTAACCATATCTAAATACAATTGAGTATTATAGATAGAGTTTTATCTAGCAATGTCTCTTCGTATTACAACCTTTCAATATTCCTAAAATGAGTGACACTTCACATTCCTAAGTATTTTAGTATGATTACAAGTTTCTAATATATATCAAAATATTATACAAAAGACAAAATATTGTAATTCACACATTTGTCTATCAAATATACTCTATGATTTTAGTAGCCCTATTATACACTCAACATTGATAGAATTAAATATTTTGATGAACATTCGTCCAATAAATTTGTTGCTAGCTATAATGAGTGAATGATTGACAATAACAACATGACTATGGATATTTATTAGATCTTGATCACCCAAGTTACTCGTCTCAAAATTTACAACACAAAGTATATGAAATCCAATAAGTATTACCAATTTGATAAGGATACATTTTTTAAGAATGAAAAATTGAATGAATATCAATGGGTTATTTGATGGAGGATTTTCCTATGCCTTATGATTAATTTACTAATGAAACTATGAGGTATGTTACCCTCAAAGAAATTTTTATGCTTGTGCATTTTTATCAATTTTTAAGACTAAATTATTTCAAGCATCAAATTCCAACCAATTTTCCCATCTAAATTTTAACTTCATTGTAAAATTATATGTTAGAGATGAAGATGGAAAAATATAAATTCCCACTACATTAAATGGTTATTTCCTCATCTATAACTTCTTCAATGTCCTTAAGCTTGTTCATATTATTAATCCTAATTTGAATAAGGGCTAACCTAAGGTTTTGGGGAGATTTTAAATGAAACCTAATAAGTAATACCAAAGTGAAATAGAGGATGGAGAAGCTCAGGGAGTAAGATAATATTTTATTGATCTAGATAATGTTAATGAAGTGACTAATAATTAAGGTGGTCTTGAGGAGAAACCAATATAAAATCAAATGGATTGGTTTATAGATATGCACAAGGAAAAGGATAAACCCTTAATAGAGAAAATAGAAATCAAATACCTAGGTGAGACTAAGAATAGGATTTATAAATTGGTTTAAGGCTTTTAGATGCTCAAATAAAGGGGTATGAATCCCATGGTCAATAATAAGGAGGTGAAATCTTCTAAAGGTAAGGATGGAACTTTCATGAACTTTGATACTCTTGTGGCCTCTCTTAAAAATAAGGATAAGTTGAATCAAATTAGAAATGAGTTTTATATGAATAACAATATTCTTCATGGTTTATGAAATATCATACTAGAGTTAAGGATGTGGTTAATATAATGAGACAAAATGATGACATTTTTTGCACTAAGGCTGATCTACTAGAGTTAACCTCTCAATTTGAAAGGTTCAATGATAATGATGATATAATGAAGAGAGAAAATAACAATCTCAAATATAATCTCATTATCCTTTTTTAATTTAGTCAAATAACTATGTAAAATTGTATTCATAATATGGAGATATTAAATATTTTGGTCAAGAGGAAAAATGATGATCTGGACATTGATAGGCTAAATAATAAAATGAAAGGGATGGTTGTGGAAAATGAGGATTCATAGAATTTTAAGGATATGGACAACATAATCAGGATAATGACAAAGAACTAGGTGTATGTGCTTGATGGTTGGAAGTGTCATGAGTGCTAGGTTTGAGTGTTGCTATTTTTTGCTATAGTTTTTTTGGTTTTTGAGATATTATTGTAATTCTTGGTTATTTTATGTTTTATTTATAGGAAGAATTATCTTATCTAGTTTGTATGACCAATCCTATTAGGACTTTGTAAAGCATGGGGTCTATCTTTAAAACCCTGGTTTTCCATTAATTAAAAAATATGACCTAAACAAACATAAGTAAAATTTAAAAAATAATATTGATCTAAATAAAATTATTTACTATTTATACATTTATCTAGTGCGCCTAGTAATTTTAATTTATGACAAGATAATGATATTAATGTCCATAAAATGCCAAATTTAACCTATGGGATGAGAAATTTATAATATAAAGTAATGAATATGAAAATTTAATGAAACTTAATCAAACCCAAAAACTAAAAGGGACATATACCTTTAAAAAAATGTGGGAAGAAATCATATACTTCAATATCTCACACTTCAATTATTCTCTATCATCACAACACAATGTCTAATTTTCAACTATGGCTTTAATTTTAATTTTTACCTCTTTAAAACAATCCCCTAATTCATTTCATATTGGTATAATTTAATTCATCATTATATATTCATTTCAATAATTTATTTTTTATATGCCCATGAAACTCTATTTTTACTTCACAACTCATTCTTTCATTCACACAAGCCTAAAAAAATACTTTTCGATGGTTGTTCCTGGGTGTTATGATGGTGAGACCTTCATAGTGAAATCTAACATGCATATATAATTTACTCTTAAACCCATAAAAATATCTTAAACAAATTTATTTGTAATACATTGAGAGATATCACTCTTAAGGTCTTTATCTTAGTTTTTTCACATACAATAATTATTAATAATTTTATTAATTTATTTGTAAATTTTGCATTGACTGAAGATAAATTGTGTCAATCTAATTATACCAATGTATTAGGTTTGAAATACATATTTTTATAAAAAAAGAGGGATCTAAATATAATATAATTTTTCTATTGAAATCTCTAAGAATAAAATATAGTGTTCTAAGTAATGGTCAATGCTAAATTAAAATGGAATAATTCAGACATTACAACCTAACACTTTGTTCCCAAGTTGTCATAGTATAATGCCTTTTAGTGTAATAATTTATTTTTCAACTATGTGATTTACATCCCCTAAATCTAATAGAGATCATGTTCAATAAAGTATATTGTAATTTAACTATAATGTATTTAATAATAGAGGTTTAATGGAAAACATGCTTTAATCTATCATTAAAAATATTATAAGAGAGGGTATTTAATAACTCTAGTTATCTATTTATTGTTTAAATTTGATATGGTCATAAATAGGAAATATTAAGTATAAACATGACCAAGGTTTAATAAATCTTAATAAGACCTTCAAAAATCATTATCTCATGCTATATTCTCCTTCTCAAATAACTTTTGTTTCCTTTGAGGCATCTCACAAACTTTTTTTAACCAAACGCGAAGTTTTGGTTTTAAGATTTAAATATTCTTTTACTTTTAGAAGTAAAATAAACATTGATTTCGCATCTAGTATGACTCTTAAAAGTAGAAAAAATGCAAATTCAATGTATTCAACATATTTAAAGGATAATACATAATTTAGAGGTGAATAATTAAAAAATATGAAATTACTTTTTATAAACATGGAGAAAGAAGTGAAAAGAGCAGAAGAAATAGAAGGAAAATAATGAGGGAAAAAAATCAAAATTCAGATTTTACAAATGGCAAAGTTAATCTGATTCATAGGGTAGGAATCTCATATTCCTATTGGGAGAAGAGATCAAGGATAAGAAATATATTATTTATGTGATGGAATCTTATCAACCCTCTAATAAGGCCCCATAGACCAATGTGAAATCCCCTCCAAAAATATCATGGGTAGAATACATTTTATGCAAAAGGCTCATGGATCAAGACTAGTCTAAAATCTACATTAATCCTAACATAGAAAATGATGAAACCTATATCAACATTGAAGACAATGTGTTGGAAAAAAGAGAAAACAAACTTGTAAACTCCATCCTTGAAAAATTTATAGGTTTCCATCCCAATATTGATTCTTTTCAAAAGTGGGCTGATAAAAAATGGAACAAAAAAGGAAAACTGGAGTTGGTGTCTATGGGTAAGAACTTCTTCCTCCTCAACTTTAACCTCAAAGAAGACTAATTCAAGGTACTCATAGAATGCCCTTGGCTCATGGGAAAATTGAACGTCAACCTAAATAAATGGAAAGTAGGGATGAATATGAGAATCTTGGTCATTGAGGATATTTTGATGTGGGTTCTTCTCTTTGAGCTTCCCTTAGAGTTTTGAGAACCAGAGGTGATAATGGGTATGGTAAAAGTGTTGGGACAACCCATTTCTATAGATATTATTACTAGATCTAGAATAAGGATGAATGCGGCATGATTCCATGTTTTTATCCTAGTATATAAACCTCTTATGCATAAAATAAAAATATGGTGAGTGGACCCAACCCATTAAATATGAAAAAGTTGATTATTGCTATAAGAAATACAACATCTCGAGTTTGTGTCCAAAAACTGCCCTCTCACTTAGCCTAAGAATGATGATTCAAATATCAAATCATATTGGGTTTTTAAAACCCATACCCCAACCCATTCCTTCCTCTTCATTGGTTAAGGCCTTGGTTGTGTATCCACCCTTCCTATGTTTCCTCATCCCCTAACCCAATATCCCCCTTTCTACACTAGCCTTAGTAAACCCCTTATCACCAAGTGGACCCACCCTCCCCCTTTCCTTCCTCTTTATGTTGACCCATTTGCCCCAACTTTTCCTCTCCCCCATTCTAGTTTACCCCAAAAATCCTTCACTCTTATCAAGGATAAGGACATGAACCCCTCTTTCCCTTCTTCTTCTTATCAGGTTCCCATAAAGATGGACCCTGCCAAGCCATACCTACTCCAGTATTCACTACTGACACATTCACCTTGAATATATTACCTACTCAAATTAAATCAGAGCTGGGCTCCCCCCTTTTAGGGGTGGATTCTCCTCTCTAACCCCCAATTTCATGGGTATTAAAGATAGTATATTTGAACAAGGATAATGTTCCATTTCTCTATTAGGTAAAACATGAATAAAATTAGAAGAATATAAGTGAACCCATATCAAATATAAAAAAGTAAGGAAAAAATATAACATAGGTGAGGCACTAATATCTATAAGAATAACTTCAAACCAGGCAGCTAATGGAAAGGAGCTGTAAATGAGATAGTAAAAGGGATACAAATACCCTTAAATGACACTTCAAAAAGCCCAAAAAATGAAGTTCATCTCAAATAATATAAGGGACCTCAACCACCCCAACAAACATAGGTTGGTCAAAAATCTAAAAAATAAGCACAACCCTAAAATAATATTAATACAAGAAATAAATATGTTAGATATAGTTAGTAGTAACTAAAATAATAAACTTTAGCCTAATGAATATTGCATCAAACTTAGTTCCATAAGGGCCTCATGAGGTTTTTCATTCCTAAAAAATACCAAATTACTTGAAGGTGGGACCATAATTGTTAACAATAATCACCTAGACATATTGTTCAAAGAAATAGACACCAAGGAAGTGTGGATCCTCTCAAACATCTATGCCCCCAACTCCAACACATGATAAAAGAGTTATGGGATGAATTGGTCCTCTTCTCAAAACATTTTTATGACTATAAAGGGATCATGATAGGAGACTTTAACTCACCTCTTACTCAATTAGAAAATAAAGGGGGAGCCCAAGATTACACAGATAGCATGATAAACTTATATGAATTTATCACAAGCATCGTGCTAGTTGATATTGAACACAAAGGTAAACCCTTCATCTAGTCCAACATAAGGGTGGGGAAGAATATAATTTAAGTTATACTCGATAGAGCTATGGTTTCCCTCAATTGGGATTTATACTTCTCCATCTCCTTATCCTCCCTCCAAAGGATAATATTGGACCATAATGTGATCATTTTTTAAGGTGAAATTTTTTCAAAAGTAAAGAGACTCCTCTTATTATTTGAGAGCATGTAGTTACACCACCCAGACATACATAATACCATCAAGGAATAGTGGAAAGAAATAGTGGAAGGCATTGTCGTGTTCATTCTTGTTATAAAATTCAAAAGAATCAAAGTGAAACATAAAGTATTGAAAAAAGAGGTTTTTGGGGATATGTTTATGAAAAAGAACATCATTAAATAAGTGCTTTAAATCATTGATGAATAGATGGATAGTAATGGAAATGATGAAAATTTATCTACCATAAACAAACACCTCTTGAGATCTTTCCATAATCTAAATGCTAAAAAGGATGCCTTATTGAAATAAAAATCCGAATTCAAATGGCCAAAAGAAGGGGACAAGAATACCAATTTTTTTCATCGGTTAGATTCTCAAAATACAAATTTTGATAGATTCTCTAAACTCCTACTTGAGGATGGCTCTTTAGGCATGGAGAAGGAAACCATTGATGAACTTATCATTCACCATTTAAAATACTAGCTTAGAGATACTTCTCAATGTGACAAGTAGGTGTAATATAAGCCCTTAAATAACATCCCTTTAATAATTTCCACATCTAATAATTAACAGATCTGCAAGCCTCTGTTTCCTAAATAAATTTGGTAGGTAGTTTTTCTTATCAAAGATAACAAAGCACCTAGTCTAGATGGATTTCCACCCTTTCTTCTATAAATTTTGGGATATAATCCACATTTAGCTGGAGACAATCATGTGTGAATGTTTTAGATTAGGTACTATTCTCAAATAAATAAACAAAACTTTCCGAGTCCTCATCCTTAAGAAATAGTGTATAAACTAGCTAAAAGACTTTTGACCCATTAGTTTTTACTCGAACACATAAAAATATGTGTTAAAACCCTATCCATATTATTAAAACCTTTTATTTTGAGTATAATCGTAGAACAACAAGGAACATTTATGATGGGTAGATAGATTACATATGGTATAATAATTATTCATGAAACCCTATACTCTATTGTCAACTCCAATAGGGTAGGTATGTTCATTAAAATTGATACGAACAAAGATTATGATAGAGTGTTATGGAATTTATTTAACAAACACCTTAATAAATTTGTCATCAAGATAGATATTAGGGGGAAGATCCATAGCTACATTATACCCCTATGTATTCCATTCTCATCAATGGAACCCTAAAGGTTTCTTCTCAGCCAATAGAGGTATCAGACAAGGACACCCCCTTTCTCCCTACTTATTTATCATTATGGTAGAAACAATAGGAAGGAATAATTTTACATCTAGGGAACAAAGTTTAATTTAGGGGCTAAAGGTGACCTAGAATATAGATATGATCATGTACAAAGAGTTCACGGATGACACTTTTCTTATGGGTGATGCCTCAGTTTTAGAAGCATCTACCTTGAAATATATCCTGGTGAAATAAGGAAAAGCTTTTGGTCAATGCATAAACTTCATCAAAATATCTACCTTCTTTAACACCCCCTTGGCCTTCAAAAAAGGATGGTAAGAATATTTGGGTGTAGACAAAGTATACTCCCATCAAATTCTCTGGGAATGCCCCTCTTTAAATGTAATGAAATTACTTCAACAATAAAGTATAATAATATAAATAGATCCAAATATGACTGAAATATATTATAATATATGGTAATAGACAAGCCACTTTGAGGGGGAAACCTCCAAAAGCTTCAATAAGAGCAGAATTCACAATATGATGATAAATAATTACCCACTACCTCTTATATATAGTTTATCTAGGCCATGGCTACTCCATAGGCCGACCTATTAGCCAAATGAATGCATAGATAAATGTGATATAGCATCAAAGAGGGATAAGTAAGCCATAATTCATTAATTCCTATCTTAATACACATGATAGGTTAGGGGCATAGCATGCCCTTCCCCTTTAAACCAATGTTGTCCTCAACATTAAACAAATTTGGATGTTGTGGTAGAAAATTTTCACCTTCCCAAGTTGTATCTTCACTGCTCAAGTTCTTCCACTTGATCAGATATTCCCTAATCTCTCTAGTTCTCAACCTCTTAGTACATGTTTGGAGGATCTTCTCTAGTTCCAAAATGACTCATCCTTCTTCATCTAGTTCTAGGAGCTTTGTCTGGGCTGAAACTTTATGTCCAATGACCTTTTTCAAATAGGAAACATGAATATTGGGTGTATGCAAGATGAACGAGGTAACTTGAGCTTGTAAGCCACACTTCCAATTTTTTGTAGATCCTGATAAGGGCCATAATATATAGGAGCAAGTTTTTTGTTCTCTTTCTGTTGCTTCAAAGACATCTACTTGTAAGGCTATAAATGTACAAATACCCAATCACCCACCTCAAAAATTTTCTCACTATGGTGTTGATCTGCTTATTTCTTCATCCTATTTTGTGCCAAGGCCAAATTATCTCTCAAACTAGCCAAAACCTCTTGTTGATGTTGAACGTGCTCCTCCACATTTCAAACCTTGGTTTGCACCTTTAATGAAGAAGTGGTGGAAGGTGGATGGTAACCATATAGTGCTAGAAATGGAGACATTTTAGAAGAGGTATGGAAAGATGTGTTATACCACCATTCTATAAGTGGTATCCATTTAACCTAACATTCCTATTTATCTACTACAAAATAATGGAGACACCCCTCTAAACATTTGTTAACCACTTCTATTTGTCCATTAGATTGGGGGTGGTAAAATGAGATATGAGCTCGCTGAGTACCCAAATAGGAAAATAGTTTAGTCCAAAAATTACTAGTGAAAATAGGATCATGGTCACTTACAATTATTTTTGGGGTTCCATGTAATTTTAAAATTGCCTCAAAAAAAATAGATGTTATTGTACTTGCTGAAAATGGGTGTGAGAGAACACAAAATAGGCATATTTTATAATCCTATCCACAATGACCAAGATCACATTCTTACCTTCAAAACAAGGCAACCCTGTGATGAAATCTATGGAAACCTCCTCCCACCTTTGACTAGGAATTGCTAATGGTTGTAACAGACCTAGGGTCTTAACTATCTCACCTTTATTCTATTGGCATATCAAGCATTCTACCATAAAATTTTATACATATCCATTGAGTCCTTCCCAAAATAATTATTTCTTAATTTTGTGATAAGTTCTCAAGAATCCTGA
The DNA here is from genome assembly GCA_037957365.1 of Torreya grandis. Classification (NCBI taxonomy): domain Eukaryota; kingdom Viridiplantae; phylum Streptophyta; class Pinopsida; order Cupressales; family Taxaceae; genus Torreya; species Torreya grandis. The sequence goes on from JARHVA010003733.1 coordinate 139,443, forward strand.
GTGTTCCCCAATTGAAGATGCATGTAAACCTAGAAGAATCTTATGCTTAAGCTCTGAATCTTTACAGAAGTATAACCTACCCTTATACCATAAGACATTACCTTTCCAATCAAATTTGTGAAAGGCTAAAGTACCTTGCTATAGATTCTAAATTAGAACCTGTGTGCTTGTCTTACTCCCATTCCATCCTAGCTTCATCCACCCAATCTACTTGCAACATGGACATTGCAGAAAGTAATGCTTCTATGGATGTATCCTATTTGGATAGTGCATATGCTACTCCATTATCTTTACCCTTATTATAGATGATTTCAAAATCATAACCCAACATTTTGGTTACCCACTTTTGTTGTTCCTTTAATGATAATCTTTTCTCCAAAAAGTATTTGAGACTATCATGATCCGTTTTCGCCTTAAAGTGTCTACCCATTAGATAAGGCCTCCATTATTTAACTACATGAAGAATAGCCATAATTTATTTCTCATAGATAGGTTTTTATAGATTCTTACCTTTGAACTGATGACTCTCAAATGTGATGGGTCTTCCTTCCTGCATTAGTACTACTCTCAACCCAGATCCAAAAGCATCACATTCAATAGTGAATGTCTTTGAGAAGTCTAGAGTAGCCAAAACTAGGGTGGTGCACATAGTTACTTTTAATTTCTCAAATGCTTTGGTGGTAGAATCATTCCAATGGAAGGCATCCTTCTTTGGCAATGCAATGAGTTGAGCTGTTATACTACCATAACCTTTCACAAATCTTTAATAGTAACCTATTAGTCTTAGGAACACTCAGAGGTTTTTGAGAGTTTTTGACATGGTCCATTCCATCATAGCTTTGATCTTCTGGGGATAAACTTTGACACCTTCATGGTAAATAATGTGACCTAGGTACTCTACCTCCTATACTCCAAAAGCACATTTAGATGGCTTCACATAAAGCTGATTCTTCTCTAAAACTATCAACACATGTTTCACGTGTTATAGATGTGTTTCCCATGTCTGACTATAAATCAATATGTCATCAAAGAAAACTAACACAAACTTCCTTACAAAAGGCCAAAAAATATTGTTCATCAAGATATGAAAAGTAGATGGTGCATTTGTAAGACCATAGGGCATTACCAAAAACTCATAATGGCCCTCATCCATTATAAAATCAGTTTTATGAACATCTTCATCTTTGATTCTAATTTGATGGTACCCTGAGCGAAGATCCAATTTGTGAAATAATTAGCACCATGCAACTCATCAAGTTAATAATTAATTACTAGAATAGGAAACTTATCTTTTATGGTGTACTTGTTGAGTTTCATATAATCTAGGCACATCCTCCATGTGTCATCCTTCTTTTGCACCATGACCACTGGTGATGAATATGCACTTTGGCTATGCTTGATGATCCCTGCCTCTAGCATCTCATGGAACATATTTTCAATTTCACTCTTATATGCATATGGATATCTATATGGTCTGATATTTGGTGGTTGACTCCATGGAAGTAGTTGAATGGCATGATCATGTTCTCTTTTTTGTGGTAGTCCTTTTGGCATGGCCCCAAAAATAGATGGGTGGTCATCAAGAATCATCTATAGATCAGGATGTGTAGATGCCTATATGGGTTGAACTTATATAGAACATAACCATGCAATAATTCCCTTTGCCCCCTCTTTTATCATCTTGGTCATCTGATGTGAACTAATCAATTGTGGATATTTTGCCTATAATCCACGTAGTTCAATTTTTCTACCTTTAGAATGAAAGCACATGAATAGTTCCTGGAAGTTCATCTCAATTTTACCCAAGGTTGTGAGCCATTAGACTCCTAAAACAATGTCTATGCTACCCATGGGAATAGAAAACATAGGAGAATTGAGATTGTACTCACCCATAACAAGCTTAATACTATGACATTTGCTTGAATAATTAATTGTATGACCATCTACAATCATGACCTAATATTCTAGTGTTGGGTAGATGAAATAGTTTAATCAAGTGGCCAACTTATGGTGGATGAAGTTATGGTGCTCCCCAAATCAATCAAAATTGTCACCTTCTATTTCTTGAGGAAACCCACCACCTTAAGAGTTTGTGGAGTGATAATACCTAAAAGTGCATGACAAAAGATTGTAGGTTAGGAATTTTTAGGTACCTCCTCTATCTCTTCCTCATCATCATTGGAGGCATTATTTTATTCTTCATCTTCATTAGATCTCTAGATGTAGAATAACTTCTTCTCAGTACATCTATGTCCTTTTCTCCACTTGCTATCACAACTAAAACACAATCCTTTTGTACACTTTTCTTCAATTTGTTGAGGGGTCAATCTGGTAGGTGGAAGAAATGTTGGTGTAAATATGATATGATCTTTAAAGTGAGTGAATGGATATTTCTTATTGGATATGTATTTTTCTTAACTCTGTGTGCCATGATAATAGAATTAGAAATCTTAAGTGGATTAAACATGTGTACCTCATGTTGAATGTAGTCCTTGAGTCCACCCAAAAATAGGTCATTCAAGTTTGCCTAAAAAATTGTCTCCACACATAAGGAGAGGTTCTAAAAATGATGAATATAATCCTTGATGGAGCCAATATGTCACAATTTTTCTAGTTGGTTGAATTAATTCTCTATCACACTATTTACATAGTGTAATTACAGCTCCTCTGTAAAAACTAATCAAGTGACACTGAGAGTCATCTTTTTCTTTTGAGCACACAACCATCGATACCAAATGAATTGATCAGGTTCAAGATATAAGGATGCCATGGTAACCTTATATCCAATTGGGATCTGATGTAGATCAAAAAAATTATCCATTTGGTTGATATAATTGAGTGGATCTTTTCTATCAAATTTGTGCATATCCACCTTTGGTAACAGGTTCCTCTATGGCAATGTAGTTGGATTTGAAGTAGTCTGGTTGGGAGAACCACCTTGGTGGGGTTGTGTGATAGTGATAGCTAGATGATTTAAATGATTATTTTTTAAATCCATCATGATATCTACCAAACTATCCTATATGTATTTCATATTAGATTATATGCCTTGCATCTCACTTTGAATGCCTTACACACTATAGTCAGGCTGGCTCACTTTGTGATCTATGTTAGAGAACCCTGGTAAAAAGTATCTATTACATCCACATTATAACTCCATATCTTCCTTTTTAGGAGTTTTACCTATATTTTTATCACCCTTTCCTTAGCCCCAAGTTTCTGGACCTGCCATAAAAGGGCTTTACGATGTCAACCCTAATTGGCACTTTTGACCAAATTTGACCAAGAGATTTTCAACATATTTTAGCATAAAATAATAACATACAAAGAACATACCCTATCCAAATTTTTATAGGCTTTCCAAAAATGTAAATAACTCAAAAAAATTCTTTGAATTGTGCACTATATAGCAATTTTATGAAAAACCCTAAAATGGAGATAACTTTTAGAAAACAAATCCAAATGAGCTGAAATTTTAATATAAGATTAATTTAATTATATATCACCTCTAGTAAAAAAAATTAAGATAAATTAGAAACATTTTTTTATATATAGAAATTTTTTAATAAAATAAGGGTTTCTATTGCCCAAATCACAGCTCTAATACCACTTGTAATGAAATTACTTTAGCAATAAAGTATAATAGAAGAAATAGATCCAAATATGATTGAAATATATCAAAATATATGGTAATAGACAAGCCACTTCAAGGGGAAAACCTCCACAAGCTTCAATACGAGCAGAATTCATAATATGATGATAAATAATTACCCACTACCTCCTATATATAGTCTATCTAGGCCATGGTTACTCCATAGGCCGACCTACTAACAAAATGAATGTATAGAGAAATGTGATATGGCATCAAAGAGGGATAATTAAGCCATAATTTGGATATTCCTATCCTAATACATGTGATAGGTTAGGGGCATAACATTGAAGGAAAAATAATCTAAAGATATGTGGAACCCTTTGGTGGAAATAATCTAATGAAAGATTAAAGGATAGAAATGAACCCTCCTAACTCAAGTGGGTAGAATATAGTTGCTTAAAACATCCCTACAAAGCATTTTCACCTACCTAATGACCCTATTCTAAATCCCTAATAAGGTTACAAATAGAATTGAACAGATTTAGAAAACTTTCATCTGGAGAGGCACAAAGGAAACATTTTGTTTCCATCTAGTAGTATGGGATAAAGTCTTCCCTCCCAAGTATTTTAGAGCTCTTAGATTACTAAGGGTTAAAATAATTAATCGATCCCTACTACCAAAGTTTGGGTGGAAATTAATGAAGGTGGACAACCATTGGACTAGAATAATCAAATTAAAGTATCTGGTTAGTAATGAGGATGATTTCTTCTTATGAGAAGATGACCCTTTGAATGGGTTGTACTTATGGAAGGATATTTCAAGTATTAAGGACCTTCTAAAAAAGGTTATAGATGGTAGGTAGGTACCAAAAAGAAGATAGAATTCTAAGAAGACCCCTAGCTTTCTCCCTCTCCTCTTACATCCCTCTACCCTTAGAACACTCTCAAGGAAACCTTCAAAGCAACTTTTGGTAGCAAGGTTAAGGATTACTGGGTATTTTCCAATGGTATAACTAGGTGGGTGAAGCTTCTTGAGGTGTCTACCTTCAAGGATATCAATCTTGAAATTACCAACCTCAATTCCTATACACAATAGATTCACATTGCTTTATTCCTAATCAAAGACTGGCTCATCTGGCTGATAGAAGATAATGGTGAGTATTCAATCAAATCAAGTTTTGTGTCCAACCTAGCCCAAGCAGAGGATTTTTATTTTTGGAAAAATATATGGGTTAAAAAGCTCACCCCAAGGTAAACATCTTCTATATAGAAGCTCATAATAGAACCCACATAATCAACAATCTAAGGAAAAGTGAATTGATCATCCCCAACATATGTGTCCTCTATCTCTCTACTTTAGAATTTATGAGTCATCTTTTCCTTGATTTTTTTTGGGATCTTAGATATGGAACCAAATCCTCTAGTTCTTCAACCTTTACTAGGTCAAACCCAACTCTATCTTGGACCTAATTATTTAATGGAGACCCCCATTGGAAACTCCCCTCTTTAACATTCCTTTGGCACCTTGCCCTCCCTTATTTATTATAGACCATTTGGACCAAGTGAAATGCTTACAACTTTGGTCATAAACATTCCATTATTTCAAGCTTCTTCAGTCATCTCTTCTCTACCATCATGGAGAATTAGCAGATGGTAGTTCTAAATGTAAAAGTGGGAGTTTCTAAGAAGGAACAAGGTATTGTGGTTAAGTGGAACCTCATCCCCCCCCCCAAAAAAAAAAACCCCTTCTAGACATAAAACACATGAAGTGGGACTACCCTCTAGTGGGTTGGATTAAACTTAACTTCAATGAAACTTCTAAAGGTAATCCTAGAAGGGAGAGAGGAGATGTCATTAGAGATGAGTATGTAAATGCAATTACTACTTATGTTGGGCCCATGGGCACCCAAACCATCCACATTGTAAAATCTATGGCATCACATTCAAGTATTTAGCTCAAAACATAGTTAAACATCTTAAATTTGTCCATTAAAGGTGACTCACTCAATATCATTAATGCCCTTGTGATAAAGTTCAACCCTCCCACACCATTAATCACATTATTGTTGATGCCCCAAGCCCATACCATCTCTCAAAATTTCTATGAAGGGAACAAGGTGGTTGATACCTTACCAAACATGGGGGTTTCCAACATGGACCTGGCCATGTAGACCAGGCCCCACACAATACCTTCCCATGTCTAACCCCTACTAGTTAATGATGCAAATCTTCTAAAGCCACAAGATGGTGGTGGAGAGACATGTGGGAACTCTAATCATGAATTTTAAAGGGCCTAAATCCATTTGATGTCATAGAAATAACAAAAAGTTTGAACTCAAGGATTGTGAACATCATTTCAAAAAATCACATCCTAATGGCAAGGGAGAAAAAATGGATATATGCTGAGATACTCTGCCAATGACCTAAAACACATTTAGAGAAGCAAGACAAAAATCATGGGTGGAGATAGAGAGTGATGTGAGCCTATTTGCATATAAATATAAACTAATCATAAAGTATGGAAAATTTTCAAAAGGGTAGCCTTATATAATTCATTCTTAAGATCAAGGGTCATAATGAGATACTTGACAAAGACTTCACACCAAATTATAAGCAAAGGAAAGTAATTTTCAAGGGGGCCATAATGATTGTCTCTAAGGAAATTATAGAAGTGATTGGCATGACTTGTGATGGTATGAAGGCATTCAAGGACAAATGGCACCATAAATAACTTATTCAAGCCTTTTTCCAATTTGATATAGTTTACCACACAAGAAAGAAGGGTTTTCCCCAAGCTGGCCTTTTATGAAAATGGCTAGAAATTAGGTAATGCAATATCTCACACTTGAAGGTAAATAGACACACACTTTTTTGCATCACTTTTTATTATTAAATCATTTCAAAGGTAGTAGGATAAACATGCCTTATTATTTTCTTATGTCCCTTAAATCAATTGTCATATGGATTTTAAGAAAGACCCTCTACAAAAATCATCCATCATGGGCTTATCCTCCTTCTCAAAAAGTAGGTAACCCCCATGAGAATCAAAGAGATTCGCTTGATGGAAAGTAACAGATAAGAAACCCCCAAAAATGATCTCTCTACAAGGGCATAACAAGCGACACCTCTCCTTCCACTCACTCAACCTCCAAGGAGGAAAGCAAGAAAAAAGAAAGGCTTGTGATCCTTCTCCCCCCAAGAAAAGCACCAACAAGAAGGCCATTAGAAGCCTCTAGTTCCATCAAAGTATTAAGAACCCTAATTTTGAGTTTCATGAACTTAGGGTCGTTGATGTTTGGATGAAGGACAAGGACACTGCCAAACTCTTGAAGTGCATTGGATAGAGGTTATCAGGGCTTCATGAAAACCTCTAAAGGTTGGGAAGATAGATGGTTACATACCTTGATCAATGGAATAAGTTGAAACAATAAATTTATGATATAATGGAGGGGACTAAGGATTAGTAGATGATAGGTGGGAGCATGGGTACTCCCAAAGGCAAATAGGTTAGCACCAACAACCTGGGAGACTGCAACACCAAGAGTGAAAAAACTAGAGTTACGGTGGGATAGAGTAAGAACTCATCAGGATGTCAGTGGCCTAAAATTAGAGGATTGAATAGTAGTGTGCAGAACCTAGTAGTAATTAGCAAGTAAGAAAATTAAATGGAAAAAATTTAGTTGAGTCTTATGTCTGTTTAGTTGGTTCTATTTCTCTTTTGCTAATGTTTTACTCAAAGACTATGCTTTTCAAACCATATGAGTCTTGTTGCTTTTTATTTCATCTACTATATTATATTAAACTATGGTTTTCAAATCTTTATAAAACATAAACTTACCTATCAAATAAAAAAAATTAAAAGATAATGCAAGACAATACTTATAAAAAAATAAAAATCTAGAAAATCATGAAATAAAATATATAATTATTATAGAGAATCACTTTAATTTATATTACTATTATAAATTAAAAAACTACTCAAATTCATTATATACATAATATTAAAGCGATAACATGAGATCACTTTCATATAAAAGAAGAATCTAAAAAATAATGAAATAAAACATACATTTATTATAGAGAATCGTTTGATTTATATGAATTTGATTAAGTAAAATACGTTAACAACTTTATCAAACTATTGGATGAATCTTTGCGTTATCAAAACTACCATATACATTTTTATTAAAAGTATTTGATAACATATATTTTATTGTAGTAGTTATAAATGTTAAAACTCTTCCAAAACTTTAAAAATAATTTTGAGGAAATTCAAAAACTATTCGAATAACATCTATTGGATATAAATGTGTGAATATTAATAATGATAATGTGTTATTTAATAATTCCAAAAAAAAGGACAATTATGTCTCTCCCTCGGTTTAAGGAAATAGATGTATGAATATTTAATAATGATATTTAATATCGATGTCATGTAATTCGAATCATCAAAGCTAATATCCAAACCATTTTTTATTATTGTAAAAACATTCTTTGATTCCACAAGCATTATTGATGGCTTATTATTAAGGGATATAATATTATTTAATTTATTTTAATGTATAATATATGGCTCACTTCAGATAAAAAGTTATAATTTATTATAATTTAAAATATAATGTATTAAATATATGAATTAAATATTGAAAGAATAATAAGAAATGATAATAAAATTTTAATGTTTACTTTTCAAAAAATATAATTAGTAAATCAACAATATGAATAATTTGATTGTTTGTTATAGTTGAATTAAATTAAGAAAAAATATTAACATTAAAAATTTATAAATTTAATGAGATTTTAAAATTATTATAAATACATATATTAATTGTGCATAAAGTATTCAAATTTATCTCATCAATAATAATAGATTAAATTGATGTATGGCTAATACTATTTATTAAATTATTAATATTTTATCTAAGATATTTAAATATAACATTCATTAAGGAATTTTAATTTCATGATAAATAATAATTACAATAGTATCATTATTATCTCAATAAATCTAGAGTTATAGATATAATACATAAATTTTATTATCCTTTGCATAATTAAAATTATAATATTTTATTATTTGTTTGAAAACACATTTATTATGTAATGGAAGGTTTCCATAAGAAATTTAATTAGATTATTATTATTTTTATTTTACTCATGTTTATGTTAAATGTTATTTTAATATGACATATATGAGTAATCATTACTTTAATAATATTTTTCTTTATATGTTTTTCGCAGTAATTCCAAAATAAGAGGAGGCATTTAACATAGCTGTACTCATTATGCATTATTCTATGGAAAACTTTCATCATTTTTTTTTATACTAGTTATTTTGTACACAGGTACTTATGAGGTCATATTAAGATGATCTAAACACACAAAAGTAAAATTCCAAAAATACATATTAATCTAAGTGATATACTTTATCAATTTTATATTTATTTGACTAAAGTATTTAACTTCAAATTTCACTTTGTAAAAAGATAATTATATTAATTTTCTTGAAAAGCCAAAATTATCCAATGAGATTAAAATATCACAATGTAAAGTAAGAAATATAATATTGAATGAAAATCCGTCAATCCCAAAGAATAAAAGAGAACATATATTTCATAAAATATGTCAAAAAAAATCACATCCTTCAATATATCTTGCTTTGATTATTTTCTACCATCACAACATAAATATAATATTCATCTCATTATTTTAATTTAATTTTTTACCTTCTAAAAAAATCCTTGCGTACATCTCATATTAACATATTTTAATGTATATTTATATTTTAGGCTCAAATAGTTATATTATTATGTGTTATTGTAATCTTCTTTTTACTTATTAGCTCATGTTTTTATTTTCACAACCCTACAATAAATATTTCTAACAATTTTCCATAGGTTTTCATATGGTGATATAGTCATAATGTCATCTAATTCAACACATGTAATTTATTTTTCAACCATGAGATTTCCATCTCTAAATTTAATGGTGATAATATTCAACAAAGTATATTATAATTTCATCTATGATGTTTTGAAGCATTATATTTAATAGGAAATATATTTTAATTGTTAGAAAAAAAAAAAAAACTAAAACTAAAACTTCTATTAGAAGTGGGGGAGGGTACCTAAAAACTCTAATAATCTATTTTTTTAAATGTTTGGTGGTCATAAGCATGAAATATTAAGTATAAACATACTTAATATTTAATAAGACTCCATAAGACATCCAAAAAAAAAACTTAGTCTCATATTATATTCCCCTTCTAAAATCAAATTTGGTGGCCTTTGAATCATCTAAAAAAAAATTCTTTTAATTTTTGAAGGTTTAATTTCAATACTATATATATATATATATATATATATATATATATATATATATATATATATATATATATATATATATTTTCATTTCTAACAATAAAATAAATGCTTATTTCATAGCCATTGTTACAATTCCAAGGTGTGGTGAAAGTTGTAGAAAAGAGGCATAGTGGAGTTTATGACAAGGATTGTTAGGCATGATGATGAGGTCTCTAAGGACTTTTCCCTTAGCTAGACCCAATAAAAAGTGTGTATGAGAAGTATGTAGATGAATATTTCTGAATAACTAATTAGGAAGGTGACTGGTATGAGTTTTGAAGGCACCACAACTTACAAGGACACATATATAAAATAAAATCTCATGAATAAATTATTCAAAACTAACAAGGAGATCATCATCAAGAAGGATTCATAAGGGTTAACCTATCAAAGTATTGGCCCAATATTTATCGGCATATAATGAATTACATCACACCATAAGGTAAGTTTGATGTCCCATTTTCCATAAATTTCATCCTCATGAACCTTTTTAATGGATACATAATAATTCTACCTTATTGCTTTATCAATCCTTTGATATCACTGTGACTACTTTCTAAATAAATTTTGCTAGTGAACTCATTCACCAGGGTCTAATTTTCATCATTTTTGATAAGGACGAAAACCTAAGAGGGAAGGAGGGTAAAATGGTGGAGGAAGAAAATGAATAAAATTTTGAGGAAGATTTAGAGAAGTCAGAGGAAGATGGGGAGGGAAGCCCAAAGTCTTTTGGGAAAACTCTGGTTGAAACCCCTTCTAAAAGTAATCACTAGGTTGATGTTTTTACCAAGGTTAAAACTAGAAAACTAAAAACTTAGGACTCTCAAAACCTCAATATGAAGAAAAAAATATCCATGATGGAATCTAGGAGGAATATATCCCTATAACCACTTAAATAAGCTAAGAAGGTAGATTAAACTAAGGATAAGGATGAGAGGAAAGAAAATTTGGATTCTTCCACCATGCAAAATTTGAAACTATTGGATTTAGAGGAAAAATTAGAACATCAAGGAAGGATTAACATGAATAAAATAGAAGATGGCTTGAATGGTGAAGCTGAAAACTTAAGAAAGGAGTTGGATAGTTATAAATTTGTTGGTGTTAGATCATAAGCTGGTTGGCGGAACTAGAACTCCCTTAAAGGAAAAAGAAGTAGGGGATTAAAAACATATCCCAACTAAAACCCCCTCCAAGATCAACAAGAAATCTGAGAGTGGAATTGGAAATAACAAGGATAAAAAATGTAAGTGGCCTATGCAAGATAAGGTAGATAAAACTTATCCCAAAATTCTAGGTAAAAAGAAGGATGAAACTAACACTAAGGAAGGCTCAAGTAAACACACCAAAATATAAGTAATAAAAGGAAAGATCAAAGTTTATTAACTAATTTGATTATGAATTAACTATTTAATATTAATTTATCATGTTTATTTATAGTTTTTTATGTTTTTAGATGAAGTTTAACATGGAATATGTAGTATTTTAGTAGTTGTTAACAAACGTTTCTCTATTTTTCAGTCTAGTTTGAAATATTTGTTTATTTTATGTTGTTTTTTATAATGTATCTTGTATATATTTTGAAGTTGTATTAGTTACATGATCTATATAAAACCTATACTTTTACCTTATCAAATAAGAAATATTTAAATTAAAAAATAAATAATACAAACATGAAAACATAGATATGAATCAATTGTACTATTAAATTATTAAAGTAATAAAATTTTATAAATAAAATAATAATAATTTATAAAAATAAATTATTAAATAATTAAAAAAAAAAATTGGGTTGTATGAATTAGATATCTATTAGTAGTAATTCTTAACACCTTTTAACAATTATAATAGTTTTTATAAGATAAATTATTAATAACATGCAATAATTTTTTTCAATACAAATATTCTTCATTACCTTTTTATAAAATTTTAAGGAGGGTATTTAATAACATAATTTTTATTTTTTTTAAAAATAGAATTTCCATTTTGAAAGAACATTGTGATTTAATAAAAAAGGTTGACATATTTAATAAGTAAAACTTTTTAGAAACACAGGGAAAGGGAAAAAGTGTCATTTTCAATTTCATGCCAAATCATATATTTATACATGAAACTTTAAAATTATTTTAAAACTACCATACAACTAGATTTTTTAAAGAGAGACTAAGACCAAATATTACTCCATAAGTTACAATATTTATTGTCAAAACTAAAGTAAGTTTCACCAAAACATTGTTCTAAAACCACCTTTTTGAGGCACAGTAAATTTATTTTTATATAAAAACATGATCCCAATTGCACCATATTTATAAATTAAAAAAAATTGTAGAAAAAGATTAGAGGTGTGTTTTTAAAAATCACAAATCTCATTTAACTCTAATACATTTTATTCCATATAAACTCAAATATATTATATTATCACATATATCATGATTATTTCTTAATAAGTTCATTGTCATTTCATTTTTTTAAATTCATAAAATATAATATTTATTATTTATCATGTTTAGGTTATCCCTTATCAAATTCTTATAAATAAAACTATTTTATAATGTCAAGTTTCTTTTTGTTAGAGTATTTAATGATTAAGTGTTTATTATTTAATCCTTAGTCTATATTTGGTGATTTATTAAATAATATTAATATGTTATTTATTAATACAAGATGAAAACCTTGCGAAAATAAATAATATTATTATAATTATTTAATAGTTATTGATAATTTATTAAAATGACTCTTCAAAATAGTTAGACCCATTATTTATAACGGTCACCTCTCTTCAAAATTTATTATAAGTAGGATTTACCCTTATTGGCTATATTCATTTGAATTCATAAGAATTTAATCAAGAGTTTTGTGAAGGTTATTTTAGAGAGGATAAGTAAGAAGAAAAGTTGTATTAGGGTACTTTGTTTCTTGATATATGAAAATCACTTTTAGTGGGTTTTTTACCTCATAGAGGTTTTCTCACGGTGATTTTTATGTTGTGTATAATTAACTTGTGTGATTTACTTTATCAATTTACTTTAGATATACTATGTTCATATGTTTATATGAAATTTATCATGGTGTCAGAGTTAGTTAAGAGAATTTAATCAACAACCAATTAAAATATTCATAGTTCTATGCATTTTGATATTCATTAATTCATAATAAGATAAACTATATCGGTGAACCTAGTCATCAACTTGAACATGTCAACCCCTATGTTTTATTTAGGATTTAAATTTTTCTTAGACTTGGATATTTTTATATTTAATATTATTATTAGAGGTTCCTAAATCATAATAACATGCTAAGGATGAGGATAGTTATGATATATTTCATGTGCACATAATAATGTATTGAGTTGATATAAAAGTGTTGATAACAAGAACATAGGAAGTGATAATTATCCTATGTTATTTAGGAATTAAGACCAACCAATGTTTTGTAAATAGAAATAAAACATTTTAGGTTAAATTAGATAGAAGGTAACAAAAATTATACATGACAATGCACAAAAGGAACATAGTAAAAAACCACATAGGTTAATATAACCATATGAATCTCTATTGATCTCTTCAAAAGTGGAACTCTATTCTTCTTATAGTCAAGAGTATATATAGATATTTCCATTTTATGATTTTTCATCTTCTTCTTGTACTTGGAGTCAAAAGTAGAGTCTCTTCATATTCAAACTTATTTTAAGTCATGAAGATAGGAAAAAATAGACTTATATATAACAAAATGAGTACATAATGCATTAATATCAGGGAAATATCCTCCCAACATCACAATCCAAATTTTTTTACCAACACTTTCCCAACTTTTATCTCATCCTAAGACAACATCACATCATCTCTAAAATTATGCAAGTGAGCAGAGGTTAAAGAAATGAGTCATAGTAATTACTTAAGGCACAATTTATGGTTTTCATCTCTTACACACTACTTAGCCTCCCTTCCAATTTTTCAACTAAGTAGCATACCAACCTGCCACCATTTATAAGTTTTCAATAGGCTAGTATAACTAGGTGGCCTCCTTTTATTGGTTTTAAAATAGCTTGGCCCCATTTTTCTTACTCAATTATTCAAAGTACAAAATGTTATACAAAAATGTTCAAAATTTGTACTCTCTATAGTACTTAACTTGATGGTGGTGGAATAGACATAGATGATGAATGACTAGAAGAGTCCTTTGACTTGAACTTCATGGATTTGCATCAAGTGATGATATGTTGAAGTTTTGATAGTGGATTATATGCAAGTGTGTTGACAATTGGGATAACTTCACTAGAAAATGGAGTTAGATTGGTCTTGTAGGCATGCCGGTCCAACATCACTTTTTGGATCAACCATAATAGAGTGGCAATGGATCATGGTAACCAATGATATGATTGATATATATATCAAAAATTATGATCAAGTCTCCCTTAGTTTTGGTGACCCTTGTCTTAATCTGGCCACTAATTTTCTCCATTTTGTTTATCTAACATTGAGCTTGGAGGCTAACAAAATAACTACATAAGAGTTGACTCTGCTAATTGTAGAGGTTTTCATGTACATTGTCCCTAGAATTGAGAGACTCATGGATTGATCCATATTTATCCTCCATAGTGGTAGTGTTTTTTACCATGTTTAATTTGGTGGTGGCATCCATTACAAAATCTATGCTAAAACTAGCTAAAGAAATATCTAGTTATTGCTTGCAGTCCAACAAGTTATGTGTAACCTATTATTCTTGAAGTACATTAGTATCAAGAGTTCCTTGATAGTCATAAAATAAATTGATGAGATTCATTTCCTTGGTATTAATAACATACACTAAACTTCCAACTACATGGAGTTTTAGTGCTATGTACCAATCCCTAGTTAATTTAGAGACAAGTGTCTTTATTCTGTATTGATCGAACATGACTTAGTCCCTAATTTATTGAATGACAATCTCAAGATAAGTATCATAGATTAGTTTGGTATCTTCAAGTAGGTGAGCCTTTAACTCAACAATTTTAGCCTTGGATTGTTCCCTTTCTTATTCTAGATAGGTGTTATTATATGTAATGGATTCCTAGAATGTTGTTACACCTTCTAGCTATTTATTCAATGATAGTCCAGAGACATCCAATGATGCTTCCTAATAGAGGGAGAATGCTACCAATGTACCTAAAATCACAAAAGGGTTAGGTCGTGGCATGGTATCAAGTGGAGGAGAAATGGTGGTGCACCTAACACCCATAGTTGGGACACCCCATAGCCAAAATCTTTCAAAGGTAATTATGGTAGCTATAGACCTAATAGAGTTATAGATAAGTCTTTTTCTCACTCTGGTTACTAAGATTTATCTTTTTTTTTATCAAGCACTTGTCATTTTTATGTCATAGCCTCTACTAAAATCTTGAGTTGTTATGAAATGTATTTAGTTTTTTTTTTTTCTTTTAGCATCTTCATTTAATTTATTATTAATCTCATCTTGTGAAACTTTATTTTTCACTTGTTCTTCCTCTTACTACTTCTATGCACATTCTTTTGATTTTTTCTATTCCTCTGGTGTAGTAAACTTTACTCATTTGGCCATACCCTATGCCTGTGCATGTTCTTGCTATTTATGTAGGGATTTATCTTATTTATTCTTATTTATAATTTTTATAGCTTGATGTTATGCATGGATGTCATCTTATATAAACTGCTTCACCTACACCACTACATCCTATTTTTGTTTATCTTCTTCACCCTTAGCCTTGGTAGTGAGCACAACTTATTTATTATTTTGATCTTCAGACATATTCTTCTAATGTGCCTCATGTTCTTACTTGGTTATATTAGTAAATTCGTGTGCCTTCTTGGCCACCTTGAGAACCTTATATTGGTTAGCCTCTACATCCTATGCCTTTTATTTGACCTTAGTTTCTTTATCTTGCTAACTTGCTTTCTAAGCTTGTTGTTGTTGAGCCTTGGATGTATGACATTTCTTCTCCTCTTTTCTATAACATTGTTCTACTATGCAATCTTATTCCTCCCATGAAGCCTATTGCTATTTTGATTTAAGTTTCTCTAGTGTGAGATCTTCAACCTCTTGGGTTTATTGTGAAGGTGGAAAATCACTTGGCTAGACCATGGAGCTAGAAACATGTGATTTCTTACATCGTAGGGTAAAAAACCTAAATTTGGGTGGTGATTAATTTAAAGATAGATCAAGGTACACTTCCTATATCATGGTTTTCCAATTGAATATGCATTCTTCAATGGTAGGTGAGACCCTAGCCTCATGCCTAGTTTATGGTTTATGTACTAGGGACTCCTTTGGGATTTCTAAGAGTGGCACAAATACATCTTTAGCTAAAAAGGTAGTAGAAGGTTACTACTATAAGAAGTCAACCCTTCACTATATATTCTCAACTTTTTCTCATATAATGTTGACTATGATAGATGTAGGGCATAATGGTATTTCTACCCAAGATTCAGAAGAATCTTCTTACACATTTAGAATGTGTACATTACCTTATAAAAGAAGATTTATTTCTCCTCTTCCCTATCATAGAAATACCTAGCCATATAATCAACCATTACCTAGTAGACATCTTATTCATCCATGCCCATCTATAGTAGGTCATACAAGCTTACGATCTTAGACACCTTAGGATCATCTAAGTAGGTTATAGTGTTCCTTATCTTGCACTTCAATAGGTGAGATATTGATTGTTTCATAGTGGAGATCTTGTGCTTTCCTTTCTATGGTTAAAAAGTGGTGGCTTCTTCTTATTGTAGTACTATATTGACTACTATTACATGTTATATAAATTGAAGTGATGTCACACACCTTACTACAAAGGATTTTTTCTTGGTGACTTCAACCTCTATTATAGCCATGGTAAAAAATAATGGTATATGCCTAAATGGTAATCTTGGAAGCTTGTGGATGTGGTTAAACACACCTTTTTTATAATAACATGATAGTAGCATGTTTCCCTAAGTATTGCATGATGATTAGTGGCACCTAAGGATTTGTGGTGATCAACTCCAAGCACTCCTCCCACCATGTTTTGAATTTACATTCATGCATTAGGTTTCTATGCTTAGGTATTCATATCAGGTTATAGAATTGTTATGCTAGCTAGTAGTCAGTGTTAGGATGCACCTCTCCCTCAAAGGACTTCCATTAGGTGAAGCATAATATAAACATGAAAAATTGATACTAGAACATCTACTTGGAAGATATGTGGTAATTTTTGATGTTTTTAAATATCTCTTGAATAAAGTATTCAAGATAATTAAGCTATTTATTTGGGTGGATCATGTGGTGTGCAATGTCCATGACCACTTTTTGAATTTGCTTTGTAGACTTAGAAGTCTTCCAGAACCTCTATGTGATACATTCTACTAGGATGCACATTGGTTCATCATTAATTTATTAAATTTGGATCCCTTTGGATCCCCAAACATATAATTCTCTATCCTTTTGAAGGATAAGTTATATTCTCATATTGTAGGGGAAACAGAATCTCCTCATGCTAGCATTCCTAAAGATTGGGCCATTGCTTCTGTATTGATAACTATAATGGTGTCAGGGCCAAGGTAAATGTTATCATCATTGTAGTATCTAAGAAGGATTTGCACAATATCCCCCAAATCACCAAAAGTGGACATGAAAAGCAATCACTTGACATCTATGTTGTGGAATGAATGAGGGACTACAAGATCTAGTGGTTTTGCAACATTGATGGGATCTGGTCAAAATAGTTTCTACTCTACCACTTAAAAGAAATTAAATGGCTCTAGGTCAGTGAATTTTGTTTGTCAAAGTGTTAGATTGATGCCCATTACTTATTTTTGAGCATATATCAAATCCATAATGAGTTTTTAAGGATCCATACTTACTAAGTGATAAAATTTAAAATCTTTTGTCTCTCTATAAAGTAAAATTAGCTCATCTCTTTTAAATTTTGGCTCATAAGAATATTTAGAATTATGATATACAATCTTGGTTCATAAAGTTATATCTTTATAGACTTTTTACCTATTGATTTCCAAATAAATACTATGATTATTTGTCTATTCATCATCAATGAAAATTTTGATGTGTCAAATCTTATCTGATCTAGAAATTAAGGTAGTTAGACATTAGTGCATGTGTGGAGATACACCATTATGCTCTTTACTACCCATACTAGAGTATGAATGGATGATGTTGACTGGCTACCAATTTGTTAAAGATTAGATTAATCAATCCTTGGATTTGGAATTAACTATGTGGGGATGACCATTATATGGTGAAGATCTTCATTGATGTGACTTATCCATACATTTTTCATACTTAGTTTCTTTCTTTTCCTCCTATTGACATCCATAATGGCATACCTAAATTATTATTCACATGATTGGTGAAAATTATACTTGGTATTTTAGTTCCTAAATGATATTGAAGAGATCATCTATAAACACACACATGCACACATAAAAAAGAAACACAAAAAAAATGGGAAATCCTAATCTACTCAATTTTACTCAATACCCACTAACTTAGTAAAAAGAGATTAATAATTCTATTGGAGATAGGTATTAAGTATACAACCATTCACCTACCCTATAAAAATGGTTCCATGTAGATCTCTCAAAATAAGAATCCTTTATATGATATTTCATATATAATATAAGGACCTTTCCATCTAATCTATAATTTACCTAAAAATGCTTTGAAATGACTACCATATAACAAAATTGGTTGATCTTTATGAAATTCCTTATGACATAGATTCCTATCATGACATGATTTCTAGCTCTACTTATGAATTTACTAAATATAAGATGTTTTACATTGGTGCTCATCCATCCTATTGAGTTCAAGAAGCTTGTTGGTGAGATACTCATGATCCCCTAATCTCATGACCATTACAATGTCTATATTGGGTACTAGATATTCCATTAGCACAACTACTTCAAGCCCATAGACTAAATGGAATAGAATAAAATTTGTATCCCTATTATAATATGTATGATATGCCTAAATAATTTTAGGAATGAAATCTTCCCAATAATCTCTCTAGTTATAATAGATCTTTGTCAACATTTTGCCCAACACTTTGTTATAGGCCTTAGCATGGCTGTTAGGTTGTGGATGTTATATAGTAATTTTATGATGAGAAATAATGAATTCTTAAATAAGGGATTTGATGGTATTATTAAATAATTTTGTCCCTCAAATTATACTAAGCTTGATGGGGAATCAAAATATTGTAATTATATTCTCATAAAGAAACTTTATTTCATCCTGTGCACCACAGTTGGGTGTCAAAATCACTTTGACCCATTTGGTAAAGTAATCTATCATAGTAATAATATACATTAATTTATTACATTTACTTGGTGGATTGATAGGTTTGAGAAAATCAATGCCCCACTATTCAAATGGTTTTTTAGCTAATAAAGGATAAAAGGGAATTTCATGATTTTATGGTGGATTACCCATACATTAACATACATTGCAGTGTTACACTACCCTATGTACATCTTGAAAAATCTTTGGCCACCATAAGCCACTATGTAACAATTTCTTAAAAGTAGATTCTCCATCAAAATGTCCTCTTGATGTTCTTTGGTGTGCCTCCTATAAGAGATATGGTTGTTCATGTTCTAAAACTACCCTATGTATTACTTTATCCTTCCCCAAATGATAAAAAATCCCATTTATAATGGTATATGGCAAATCTTTGGTGATAAACTACTTTATGTCTCTTTGTTGGTAGTGTGTATGGAATACTCCTTGTTCAAGGAAGTTAGCAATTAATTCAAAATTTTTGGGGATAATAGAAACATCAAATAGATGGGCATTTAGAGAATATTCCTATAGTTCTTTTGGTTCTTCCCCATTTGTGATGTGACTGAGATTATCTGGTCTAACATTTTCTCTTCCTAGCTTGACATTAATATAGAATTGGAAATCTTGAAATAACATCAACCATATGGAATTGCATCCTCCAATCATTATTTTATTGACAAGGTAGCATAAGGCTTGATGATTCTTGAAAAATTCAAATGGTGTCATAAGAATATAGTGTCAAAAAAAAATTAGTGTGAACATTATAGCCAATGCTTCTCTTTTAATTATCATGTAATTATTTTTTGCATCAAACAATTTTTGTCTTGGAAAATGTATGGGGTGATCTAGTCCACCATATCCTAGATGTAAAATCATAACACCGATGGTGATACCTAAAGTATCATCATGAACATTAAAGGGGCTTGCTACAATTTTTAAAGATGAGAATAGGTACATTGACCAATCTCTACTTCAATTCTAGGAAGGTTGCTTGACACTTAGCTATCCATACAAACTTCTCACCTTTATATAATAAACATTTTAATGGGGATTAAATGGTTGAATACACATTGATAAAATTTTGGAATTAACCTATATGGCCAAGAAAATATCTCACTTTCATGAAGTTGATTGGTGGAGGAATACTCAGAATGAATGAAATTTTAGCCTAGTCCATCAAAATTCCTTCACTACACACTACATGACCTATAAGGACACCAAAAGGTGTAAAAAATTAACATTTTAAATAAAAAATCAATGTAATGCATAGATCTCAAAAACATTTTGACATGAGGTGTAGCTTGGACAAATTTTCTTTAAATAAATTAAAGACTACCCAATCATCAAGATAGACTTCCAAGAAGTCTTGAATGAGATATTTGAACACAATCACCACTGTTCAAGAAAAAACTATAGGTGTGTTATTGAGGCCAAAATTCATTACCTTATACACAAAGGATCCCCATTATATGTAAAAAATCATTTTATCTCTATCTTCTTCTATGATGGGTATTTGAAGATAGGTATTGAATCCATCTATGAAGACTTCATGACCTGTGATAGATTCCAAAACTTCATCTATGAAGGGAATCACAAATGGATCATTCACACATACATCATTAAAAATTCTATAGTCAACACATAATTTGATCTCCCCTATTTTCTTAGGATACACTACCATGGGACTAACCCAATCTACCTTGTTTATGAGATAAATTATACCTATGTCTTGCATTCCATCAAGTTTAATCTTCACTTTCAACTTCATGTTTGGATTCAAATTGTAGGGCCATTTATTTATAGGTAGTGTACACTCTTTTATTTTGATATGAATTTTAACCAAGGATGGATCAACTCCTATAACCTCTAAAAATTTAGTGGGAAACACATATTGATAATCTTGAAAAATTTCCATAGCTTTTGAAACTTTAGATTGAACGTACTAATCACCTATATGTGCTAATTTAGGAATCTCTTCACCTCTAATGTTTACCACATGATTTTTAATAAGATAATAGTAACTCTTACATTTTTATTTAGAAATATATTCTTATAACATTCATTCCCCTTGTTGTTCTAGTATTTATAAATTATGTATCTTATCTTATTTAGTAGGTTCTACAACTAGGTAATTTATCAATTTTATTAACCATTCAGGTTTAAACATATTAGTTAGATTGATATCATCATCAATATATAAATATTTAATGTCCTAATCTCCATCTTGTATTCAGTGGCATTGCTACATAAGAGGTTGGCCATCCCTCTTGTCATCTTTATAACTTTATAATTTTTATTTAGATCATAGGTTACATTCTTATGCATAGTGGATTTTGTCATGGTGCCTAAGTCTTATACATACCCATCACATATGAATTGTTTGATTTCCAAAATGTATTATGAACTAGAGGGTTCTCATCTTCAAATACAAAGATCTATATGAAGTTTCTCTACACTTTTTCCCAATGCTTTGTCTCCCTTATGCATTCTTGATGTATATACCATGCTAAAGGTAAAGGGAAAAGTATGTAATGAAATATGTGAACCTAGTTCTTTGTTACCACACATTCTTCAGTCTAGACTTTAACACATTTGTGAATATGGATTTCAAATCACTCACTTTCTTGGAAGAAAGGCTAATTACTTTTGATGACTTATGGTAATTGAAATATACTAATCATAAGTTTGCATGGATCATCCTAATTGAGTTGATCATTTTAATGAATTTCCCACCATATCATTACAACTCCATTAAAATCATAATTAAAAGCACTAACCCACAAATTAATGATAGGTACATGAACATGTAGGAACAAAATGAATTTATTGATGTCCTTGGTTGTATACTATGAAAGGATTTGTCTCTCATGGGAAAAGACCATTCCCATAGGTTAGAGTTCATGATCACCATGAGCCAATTGAGTAGATACATATCTGAGTCTCCACTGATAGATGAAGATATTTACAAAGGTAAAGTTACTTATTTATTCATCTATATATAATCCTATATATGATCATTTTTTTATAGATAAAATCAAATTTTGAGTGACTAGGGGATTTAGCAAACATGGATACACAATATTCTATGATAAACTAGGTTGTCAATGAATAAGAAACTACTAGTTTAGGCTTCCATTATTTAGATGTCTTCAACTATTGAGTGAGTAAAGACTATACTTGAGGTTTAGTATGCTTATACAAGAAGTTTTACTCAGCTATGCACAAATATTTTAGGTTCTCTTTAGAGATAACCTTTGTCTAGCTAGTTTCTTGTGCAACATAAAGAGAGTATGGTTCATCCAAAATGTTGTAGGGTTTGTGCACTTTTTTCATTTTAATAATAATAATAATATTTTCTCCTTGATACACCTCTAGTTTAATTTTTAAAATATTAATAGTCATCTAGCCATCATATCTTCATTTCTTGCCAATCAATGTAGGGTAATGCATTTTTTCTATCTTCATATTGATGACTTCAAAGTCACCTTGTAGGATAATTTTTTCAATTTTTATCTCAACATATTTTAATCTACCAATATGCTCAACTCTTCTATAGTCTACTAAGCTCAAAGTTACTAGGCTATAAATTAGAGTTGGTCATCTAATCACCTCTCATGTAGACATGGGAATCATGTTAACCATGATGCCAAAATGAAAGACAACATTTGGAATTTAATATCCCACAACTTAAATGTCAATTCATGCATCTACATCCCATGGCTTATTTTTTTGACATGCCAAACAAGTTTTTCTATCTTCTAGTACCCTTACTACACGTATTCCAATAGATTATGTAGTAAGTTTGTTTTAGATTAAGGTAAAAGTAGGTTTTGAAGCGGCCCCAAAACCCTATAATAGGAACAAAAGATAAAAGCATAACCATGCTCCAGAAAAGGCCATCCTAGATCCTACTAAAAAGTAGCAACAGAAACAGGTTATACCAGAATAACCTCAAAAAACCATAAAATAAACAACCCCCTAAAATCCCGCAAAATGCTCTAGTTATCTATTTTTAGGGGTAAAATCTAGAATAGTTGCCTGTCTGCCATCAGCAATATTCTGCAAACTTTCTAGCTCTCTAGTTTTCCTTATGGGTCTTCTTCTGGGTTTATCAGGAGAGCCAATATCCGGTTTCATCTTTCGATACTATTCTTCACTTTTTTCGAGAGTATCCCTAGCATTACCAAGCAGTTTCACCTTAGTTTTCTGGTCTTTTTTACTACTTCTTGTTTCTACTCCTTTGGTATTTGTGTTTTTTTCTCCCCTTTTTCTTTGGTTCTCCTGAAGCTCCTCCAAAGGGATAACAATATTAGCCTCCCTAGACTGAGAAAGGAGAACATCTCCCACTTCAGAATTGTTTACTTCTTCAGCCAATTTTTCTCCTTCTTTTAATTCACTTTTGTCATCAACATCTCCTCTTTGCTCTTCTATCCTTTGTTTGCAAATGACTTGTCTTGATGAATCCATCAATTCTTCTATCCTTTGTTCAGGATTTTTGATATCTGTTTGCTGCCCATCTCCTTCTATTTCTAAAATTTCATTCTCAACAGAAAATTCCTTATACACCTCAGTTTGTGGATCTTGGGGTTCTTCACAAGAAGGCGCTAAATCCGCCTCATCATCTAGCTCTTTAGGATCTACTCTATTCTTTTGTTCTTATCTGTGATCTTCCTTTAGTTTCCATTCTTCCTTATGCTGGATTTTTCTCCCTTCTAATACACCTCTCTAAATTTTTTTGCTTTTAAACGGACAGTTTTTAACAAAGTGCCCCTGTTTCTTGCAAGCATATCAAGAATTAGGAAAATCTTCAAACAGTATCCCTTGAGTTTTTTTACCCAGCTTGGATATTATATCCACTTTTTCTGGGATGTGATTCAAATCTGCCACTTTGACATAAAGTCTGGCACTTAAAAGATTAGATCTGGAAGCCGTAGCATTATCCACAACCACAAGTTCACCAAAAGAGCTGACAATACCTTTAAAGATTTCTTCATGCTAGAACTCTAAAGGGAGTCCAAAAAGTCTAACCCAAATGGGAGTGGTTAATAAAAAGGAATCTGATAGGTCCATATTGGGCTCCCATTTTTTGATTGTCAAAGAGCATTTACCGAAAGACCATGGTCCTCCACCCAGAATCATATTCATATCTTCCTTACAATTGAAAATAAATGAGAAAAAACCATTCGTCATTGGTGCCATTTCTATTTCTCCTCTAATTACCCATTTCCTTTTAACCATTTTTTTTAGAGTTTTTAGATCTGGTCTAGCTCCTAAGAATTTACCCACTAGGGTGAGATTCATGGCAGACATTGAGAAATCAATTAAAGGGTCTGGAATGAAAACTTGAAACTCACCTTTCTCCCAACAAGATTTTGTAGTCACCGGTGGGAAGATAGATTTTCCATTGGGTTTCTTACCAAACAGAGATGACCATTTCTTTTGCTCTGCATTCTCTACCTTCAGCTCTTCTGAAGAATTTTCCTTATTAGTCTACAAATTATTTTCCTCCTTTTCATGCTCTTGCCCCAACCCAACAGGAATAGAATCCACTTGGGATGCACAAAACCCACTGAAGGGATTAGAAACACTCGACAATCTTCCATTATTTCCAAAAACGGCACTTTCTGACCCCAAAATTTTTCCTGCACTTCCTGCAGTCCCTCCTGGATTTGTACCTGCTGCTTGGTTCTCCACAACCAACTTTTCTCTTACCTTCAACCCTGCGCGCTCCACCTCTGATTGGGTGCCTTCATTCTTCTACCCAGAAAATTCAAATTCTGGGCACACTTCCTGCCTGCCCAGCGCATCCCGCTTATACATGGGCGCTTGAATGGCAATTATGTAGTAAGTTTGTTATGTTCTAAGATATGTCTTAATTATGTAGTATTCTTAAGAGATTTATTATATATATCATCATAGTAACAACTCCATCCTAATGCATAATGCACATGATTTGACCATACATTTAGGCATATATTATTATAACATCTCCTTCAGTAGGGTCTTTGTGTTGAATAGTTTTCAACATTTAGACAACTTCATACATGAATCCCATTTATAGAGTTGGGCCCATGTTACTTTCCTATTTTTATTTTTAGATTCCCTGGTCTAGAGGTATTTCAAGAGGAGGCAATCCTCTCTATGTGTGCTAGTGTCTTGTAAAGGCATTTAGGAATGCATCTTCCTTAGGTTACACATTAACCAGTTAACATTCCTAATGACCTTTTCTTTTCTTTTGTAAGATAGGATAGTCTTTTATCTCATGTTGGTCATATAATCTACAATATGCATAGTAAGATTGTCTTTGGGGATTCAAAGGGAAATTACATTTCACATGATTATACTCTCCACACAAATAAAATTTCAAAGGAGGGCATTGATAATTATTTCCTCTATCACCTTAGTAACATCCTCTATATCTACCCTTATATCCTCCTCTATTAAACTTATAACCTCCTATATACCCCCTATTGATACGTTATATCTAATGCTGATGTTTCTAGGTATTATCTCCAATTCCAAATTTTTGTTGCATAACTAGTGGGGTCTAATTAGTTTACTATTGATACATAATTTCTAGATTCTAGGGTGATGAGTACTAGTATGGTGGTGATGGTTGTGTCTAATTTGGTGAAGGATGAGTCTAACTAGATAGAGCTTGAGGTTAATACTGAGGTGATATATGAATCCATTATAGACCTACTTGGGTCACACACCTTTTATCAACATATGATCCTAGAATCATCTGCTTTGTTGAGGACACTTGCTACATAACAATAACAATTTTTTTAATGTCTTATTTTAACTCCTATAAATCCATACAATTATTTTCATCATGAT
Organism: Torreya grandis; assembly: GCA_037957365.1. Taxonomy (NCBI): domain Eukaryota; kingdom Viridiplantae; phylum Streptophyta; class Pinopsida; order Cupressales; family Taxaceae; genus Torreya; species Torreya grandis. The sequence continues at coordinate 165,528 of JARHVA010003733.1, forward strand.
TTTTTGACTTAAAAAAATTATAGTATAAACTTTGTTGGATTTTAACATACTATTGCAGGAGATGGCACTACAATGTTGTGTGCCTTCCTACTCTATAAATTTCATAGAACTCTATCATGATCTCAGGATAATCATTTGTATGATGTCTTTATTTTTCACACTCCATGAACCATAGGTTTATCTTATGCTTATCTACCTCATGATATTTTTCCATCCTCTTCATAAAATCTTGTAATGTATTTTCAATCTTAGAACCCATAATCAAAGCTTCCCCATAGTCTTCAATTTATTCCACTCACAAGGCAACATCCCTAGCATCTGACTTAGTGGCATATTGAGTCTATGCTATAAAAAATATGATTATATAACATAGTCCTTTAGAATATCCATTTTAATAAATCACTAAAATATGCTCAATCACTGCTATTAAATTATTTCCATTAAATCATTATACTCAAAGAGGAGCACCACACTAAAGGGAGGAGATCATTATCATTAAGAGAGCATTAGTATATTTCATTATTTAATAGCATCATTAATAATTGATTAATTAATGAATTAGTATTTAACATTCATTTGATGAAAGGTTACAATCTTTGGAGAAGACATTTTATTTTATGGAAGGTCACAATCCTTGAATAAGAAATGCCATTTAGTGGAACACTATGAAGATATTTATATTCATCATTTAGTGAGAGGGAAAAGCATCTAATCATATTCATCTAATTATGTATTAATATACATATTATATAATTATTCTATTTAAAATGGCTTTTAAGGATGTAACCCCTTGATTCCATAACCAAGATACATGGAAAAACAAATCTTTGTTATCAAACCTAAGGATGAAATCCCTTATGGTGTAAATTTGTAATATTTGAAATTTTTATCCAGAGATAAAAAATCAATATAATTTGAATTTATTACTATTTAATTTATTTTATAAAATATTATTTTAAAAAGGAATTCTGATAAAACTAAATTAATGTAAAATATTATGATTTGGAATATCATAGTGGTATCAGATCTATTTTTCTTACCAACCTATGAACCATGAGGTCACTATATAAGGAAATTATGGACAATTTTGAGTTGTACAATGTCCTTTCAATAGAGATTCAAAAATACATCTTTTTAGAGTTTTTTAGTTGAAATATTCATGGAATGGAAATAGACACTATGAGGAAGATGAGTTCATGAATCATAGTTATGGAAGTGAGATGGAAGAAAATTAGAGAGAGGATGAAGGTTAAATAATAGACAAATTCCAGAGAAGTATACCTCATGATTTAGATAATAATAATAATAATATTAATAAATGTAAGGAAATAATTGAAATAGTAGTTAACAATTCTAATCGTAACCATAACATCAATTACTCCTATGAAGCAACTAAGACTAAATATAGCGATTTTGGTAAGCTTAAAAGTAGGTCAAAGAAGACAAAGAAAGATACTTGGTCATCATTTTATTGTCCCAAAAAGTGTCAGACATACTTATGATAGTATTCAATGGTCTTCATAGTATATATGTGGGTATAAAGAAAAAAATACTTCTCCATTAATTAATATATGTTTTATATAGAGTAGTAAAGATAAGGAAAGAAATGAATGCTTTGAAATAGAGTGGGAAATCATGTTCTTAGTTATGGCATGGGAATTTCAAATTGAATCCCACTAAAATTCAAGATAAAGCTTAGTTTATCACATATTGATTATGATGATTCTCAATCATCATGGTACAATGACAAGAACAAAGTTGTGCCTTCTAAGCATATGTCTCCTAAAAAACTGATGAATGATGTATTCGCACCTATCTTTAACAATGAGAAGATTTTAAGTTAAGAAGTTAATTTTGAGTTGGATGAGGGAGAACATAGTAACTCAAACATTACTTATCAGTCTTGATTGTTTAATTTTAGTAGTGATGAGGAAAATTAATTACCTTCTCAAACTTTGTGTTCTTTTCAATCTCTAATAACTAATGGTTGGACCCTACTAACCAAAAACTTGAGAGGCCTTAGGTCAGGATATGATGATCACTATGCCTATAAATAAATAGATTGGCCTAGAACATAAGACTTATTGGAAATTTATTATTTGATATCTAAAGATAATATTCAACCAATAAAGGCACATTCTACAATATATCATAAGGAAAATCATTTAGTTAGAAATTAATATCTATGAATGGATCAGGTAATTGAGTTATTAAATGATAAGTATAATAAAAAAATAAGTGATGTTGGGAATATTTATTTATATGATAAATAGTATACACTTATTAAATATTTATGGTTACATCTTAAGGATGTCATAGATTCACATCAATTAAAATTTGGAAAAAATGGTAATTAAGTAAGGATTGTCTATGAAATCCAAGATAATTAAGAAAATTTAATAAGTGTTTGTCTAAGTGTTGATTGTGGTAGGGGCAATCCTAATAACAATAACATAAATTTTTTATATAAGATTACAAATATTTAGTTAGGGTCTGTACTAATAAATCTGACCAAAAATATGGGGAATCATAATGGGTCAGTAGAATAAGAGACTCTTGATAAAAAATAGAACATGTTTCAAGCTTAAGTAAGGGTGTCATGACCATAAATAGTAAAATTATTAAAAATCTTAGAGAGCACAGAGATTTTGATTGTACATAAAGGAATTCTATTAATTTTGGAATTAAACTTGAATTTTCTCTTGATGTTGAAGAATTATCTCCATTATTATTTCATTGTAGAAAGAGAAAGAGACTCGGAGCTGATAAAATTATTGATAATGATTATTATGATAGTGATAATATGAAAATAAATTTTTTTTTAGAAGATATTATCAAATATCATGTATATATTGATAATTACCCACTAGGTTGCCCTAAAATTATGTTCACATGGTACTTTGATAAACACAAAGTGTCTCACACTATTTTTAAACAGAGAAATTAGTTTGAAGTTTTAGTCTAAATTTTGAATACTAGTGTGGGAAATAAGATAGGTGATGATTATGGAAAAGGTTTCTCTAATTTGAGATGAACCTTATTTTATAGGTCCATAGTTCAAAAGTATATTTTAATAGTAATAGATAATTATACTAATAGAATAGAGTCCATGGATAGGAAAGATACACACAGGTCATATATAGTTACAAAAATAGTAACGATAATGGTTTGAGGTAATTTGATAAACAAGATCCAATTTCCCAAGAGAATACTTCTATAGAAAGAAAATATCTTTGTCAGAAAAAACATATCCATTCTCATGTTGAAATAAAAAAATATGATAAGGAAAATGAGATCCACATTTTATCTAATGTAGGAAGAATTTTGAGACCTTTACTTATAGTAAAAAATAAAAGGTTATGCATACCTAAACAATATTTTGAATATTTTAAGAAAGGTTTCAACCCTTTCAAGTATCTTATGCAAGAGGGCATCATAGAAATATTTGATGTTGTAGATTATGTAGAAATACAATTTCCATGGGAGTGAGATGAAAAATGAAACTGATGAAGATAATGATGAGGTCTCATTAATGTGGAAATAAATATCATTATCTTTTAAATGTTCCCAGAGTATGATAAATTGAGACATGGATTCTACTTATGATAAAGATGATACTGAAGATTGCCTTCATAGCTTCATTATAGAAGATGATCATGGTAGATTTTACACTTTTTGTGGCTTTATTAGGTAGAATATTGAAACAATATTTTACAAATAATGGCCAAAGGATCATAAAGGTATAAAATATTCAAGGCTTGTCCTAAAATAAACCTAGAGACTATTTTAGGTACCAATAATCAGACATTGTTTGTTTTAGATGAGGGTAATTTTCATCATAATAACAAAACCAAAATACTAAAATCATTCACCCAAATATATATTAGGAGATAGTTTTTATGGGTATACTGTTTTCATAAAATGTTTAGATGGTCAATTAGAAGCATTGTTGAAAGTGAAATATATAAAAAAATGCTTTGCCATAGACATACTCAAGATCCACTGGAAATAATATTTTATGATTTTCTTGATTATTTACTACAAAGTAGAAATGGATAGGTAAAACTTTCCATGCTACATGATCTTCAAAAGTTAATTGCACTATTTAATAAATAAGATATACTAGAGGATTCACATGAACTGTTTGATTTTACTGTCAATTTAGATTTAAATGATAAATAAATAAAGGAACTTGAACATCCCAATTTAAAATCTCTCGAAGACAATAAATTTTTGTAAGGGAGTTCTATAATATCCCTTTTACTAAATCAATGTAATATGCTCAAGCACTATTATTAAATCACTGTCATTAAATCATTGTACTCAAAAAGGAGTGCCATACTCAAGGGAAGAAATAATTATCATTAAGGAAGAATTAGTATATTTCATTAGTTAATAACATCATTAATTATTAATTAATTAATTAATAACTATCAATAATTTAATGAAAGGTCTCAATCCTTGGAGAAGACATGTCGTTTAATGAAAGGTCATAATCCTTGAAAAAGAAATGTCATTTGGTGGAACACTAGAAATGTATTTATATTTAACATTTGGTGAGAAGGAAAATCATCCAATCATATTCATATAATTAGGTATTAATATATAACTTGTATAAGTAGTCACTTTACAATGGCTTTTAAGGACGTAACCCCTTAATTGCATAACCCAAATACAATGATGAAAATCTTTGTTATAAAACCCAAGGATGAAACCCCTTGTGGTGTAAATTTATAATATTAAAAATATATTTTGGTATATAATAATAAATACAATTTGACTTTATTATTATTTTATAAAATATTATTTTAAAAACGAATTATGAGAAAACCAAATTAATGTAAAATATTTTGATTTGGAATATTACATCATTAGACAAACCACATAGATTTATCTTTATATTCTAAGGAAAATATTCAAAATTTCATATAACCTATGATCATATTAGTATACTGATTCTCCCAACATCTACCTAATCTCTTTCAAGTATTCAATAGTCTGACTTGTAAATTTATTTATCTAAAACTTTGTGATAAGACATTCCTTAACCTATTGTAGACTTTCCTATGTAATTCCTTTGTGGTACATAAACTCAAGTGATGTTCCATTCAGTGCCCTTATTAACTCATACTTCTTGATAACCTCATTAGTAATACCCTTAACTTGTCATCTCATCTTACATGTTAGTAAGTACTATTCAGGGTCTGTTGACCCATCATATGTCACCATATTTATAAATGAGCTTACAACACCCATTGTGAAAACTAATATCAACAGGATCTGATGTATATATATTATAAGAGGAGGCTATATTTTGTGTGATCATATTTTCATACTAGGAATATTTATCTACACACTAGGAGACTCAACTTATGCACTCTATTTTAATGTGTTTCCTTCTTTTCTTTACTTGGCTTGAACAAAACTATGGCCTTCAAAAACTTTCAAATTGATTATATTTCAATTTTAGTACCCTAATGATGCACTTTTTCTCAAAAATTACCTTCCCAATTACTGACATTCTATCTACCTGGTTGAAAACTTTTACTGGAATATAAGAAATTAGGTTGTGGGGATGTGTGCTTTTTTGGTGAATGATTCTTTTCTATAACTTCTTCTAAGATTGAACTTGAAATTAATCTATGACTTTGTTATGCTTCTTTGCTTAAAACTTTAGGCCCTTATAATAATTCTCATTATTTTATTTTTGCATTACATCTATCATCTAACTATTCTACTTATACACTATTCTCATCTTCTTCTTTAAACATATCTTATTCCTTTCATTCTTCGTCACTTCTTTCTTTCTACCATCATTCATCTTATTCTTTCAACTTGTCTTTATTTGTCCTTAATTCTTCATCTCTTTTATTTTTCTCATCATATCTTCCTATTTGTTCATAATCTATTTTACTATTACTCTTAACTCTACTCATAGCTACCTGAATATTCTTCTATTTACTATATCTATTTTATTATCACAACTCACATTCTGAATCTAGAATTTTCTTCTAAATCTTCTTCCCTCATGTATCCATTCTATATTCAGGTTCAATCCTTATCCACTCATCTAATCATCATTCACTATCATGTCATATACACCCCCATATACCTGAAGTGATAAATCCATATTTGTTGGAGTAGGCACCATGTCCTTATCCAAAACAAATATCTTCACAAAGATAGGTAGTCACTACAAAAATTTCCCTCAAATTCATCTAATAAACAAGTCCTTCAAAGCTTCAAAATCTATTTCTCCTTATGCTACAAACTCAGTTATATATATGTCTATTGTAGTACTAATTAAATGATCTATTGTTCTTATCTAGTCACTTTTCAATTTCTTCAACTGGTCTATCTTTTATTTAGTTTAGATTATAGTTTCTTCTATTCTTGGGTTAAAATAATAGTATTCCAACTTTGCTAGCTAGTTAGCTAGAAATTTAGACAACTTGACTAGAAAATTGCATAATTTCTCCATGAATATGCTCTCAAATGATGTCTTGTAGGGTAAGACTAATATTTTTTTACTCTTCTCATGAAAAATTACATATGATTTAGTCTAACCATGTCTTAATATCTCTCTACCCTAGTAAACATATTAGTATAATTTCCTCTAGGAGTGTTCCACACTCACCACACCATTATTAGTACAGGTTCCTAAAGCATTAAAACATTCTAAGGATGAGGATAACTATGATATACTTTGTGTGCACAAAATATTGTATTGATTTCATATATAAGTTTTGATAATAGGAACATAGGAAGTGTTAATTATCCTATGTTATTTAGGAATTAAGAATAACCAATGTTTCATAAATAGAAATAAAACATTTTGGGTTAGATTAGACAAAAACTAACCAAAAATGATACAAGAGAATGCATGAAAATAACATAGTAATAAACCATATAGGTAAACATAAATAGATGAATCTATATTTATCTCTTCAAAAGTGGAACTCTATTCTTCTTACAATCAAGAGTATATATAGACATTTCCATTCTTTGACTAGTCATCTTCTTCTCATAATTGGCACCAAATCTGGAGTCTGTTCATATTCTAACCTATTTCAAGTTGTGAAGATAAGAAAAAATAGACTTATACATGACAAAATGAGTACATGATTCATGAATATTAGTCAAATATCCTATGCATCTTTACAGTCCAAATTCTTCTACCAATAAATCCTAATTTTCATACTTTTTTTCTCATCTTATTATTTTCACATTAATATTTTATGGCTATAATAGATGTATATAGTTTCTATTATATAACTAAATTTATGATTGTAATAATTATATATTAATTTTCCTAAGATACAAAATATATTTAGTGGGGTCAAATAATTACGTAACAATACAAATGTTGAAATTAATTATGAAGACTATTTAGCTTTGATTAATTAATAATACCTAAATATCCAATTTTATTTTATTCCATTTAATACTAGGTGTAAAAATTCATGAATGACTCCTTTTGTTTCTCATCCTCTTAGACCTTAAGTTCATGATAGATACCATCCTAACCCCATTAATTTTCCAAGGATTATATTGGATACTATGGTCCATGTTATCACTACACAAAGAGGTCAAGTTCCCCACCGTGCATGGAATAAAGGAATTAGTCAATATGTTACTCCTCTCCCCTCCCTATCCCACATGGATAATAAATAAAATCAAAGGATACTATATCATTTATATAAAAGAGAACACTCAAGCTAATATTTGTATCTTTGAAATATTAAATCTGTCATCCCTCTACAAGGATATCATATATGATGCATTATGTGATAATAAAATAAAATTATAGTGATCTTCCATATTTTTATTCCATTATGAATGCATTAAATTTTGGTGAAGATATGGTATCATTTGATAAGAAATATTTTCATACCAAATATACTATAGAAAACTAAATCCCTTTATTTATTAAAGACAAAATGAAAAATAAATGAGTCAAGAGTGTGAGTTTGCGTGCGTGCGTGCGTGCATGCGTGTGTGTGTGTGTGTGTGTGTGTGTGTGTGTGTGTGTGTGTGTGTGTGTGTGTGTGTGTGTGTGTGTGTGTGTGTGTGTAATGGATAAGGAATAAATATATGAAACATAAAATTTACACAAACATTGGGTTTGTGATACAACCTTATCCTATAATACATCTAGGATATGTGTGGCCAACTTGTGGCCTACATACCTTTCATATTATCTTATTGATTTTTTATGTGTTCTTAGTATGGCCAACCTATGAAATAACCATGGATATGTGTGTGTGTGTGTGTGTTATATATATATATATATATATATATATATATATATATATATATATATATATATATATATATATATATATATATAGATACATACATACATACATACATATAGATACATACATACATATATATATATATATACATACACACACACACACACACATATATATATATATACATATATATATATATATATATATATATATACATATATATATATATATATACATATATATATATATATATACATATATATATATATATATACATATATATATATATACATATATATATATATATACATACATATATATATATATATATATATATATATACATATATATATGATGTAGTGTTTAGTATTTTATCATCATATTATGACTTTTGATCCTACTATATTGTTGTGAAGGTATTCTCCTCAAAGTGGCTCAATCATATATATATATATACATATATATATATATATATATATATATATATACATATATATACATATATATATATATATATACATATATATATATATACATATACATATATATACATATATATATATATATATATATATGATGTAGTGTTTAGTATTTTATCATCATATTATGACTTTTGATCCTACTATATTGTTGTGAAGGTATTCTCCTCAAAGTGGCTCAATCATAATTATGAAGTATACTACTATTTTTTTAGTTATTTCTATGGATCATATTATTTTGATCTTAGTTATGTGATATATTATTCCATCATTGTGAATAATCTAAGTAATATAATTATAAGTGGTACCAAAGCATCTATGTTGGCCTTTTTTTACAACATTTTTTTTAGATCTAGTTTTTCGTCAATTAGAAGATTTGTATGGATCGAAAACTCATAACTTGTGATATAGAAAGAATATAAAATTTTCACCACAATAATATTAATCAAATTATTTTTTTGAAAAAATAGTTTGGAATTTATTCACACCTTTATGAAAATTAGCATTCATTGAATCAATCTTGGTGAGATGATCACAATGAAAAAATTGTTAGGATTGTGGAGCTAAAAGCTTCACTGATGCAAATAGGAGAGGAGGTTGCTGAAGGTTGCTGAGTTGTAGAGAAGTTGGGGTCGGTCTGATCAGCCGACGTCGGCAAGATAGCAAAGGGAAGCAACCGACGTCGGTCATATATCGGCAGACGTCGGTCACCTCCAGGCAGACAGGGACCGACGTCGGTCGCCTGTGTGGTTCGACTGCGAGCTAATTACGGATAGTTAGCTAACAAACCAAGTGTTTGCATGAAGAGATCTATTTTTAGACTGAGAGCTACGGATCTAATTATTGTAATTATATGTCTAATTATTGTTTGGATGAGATCTATATAATAGACTCATGGTTGTATTGGAAAAGTGTGCTAGGGAGTAAGAGAGCATAATTATAAGCTCCTTCTGTGTGTGAGGTAGAGCAATGGTGCATTCCTCCTAGTGCCTCAGTATTAGGTGTGTTGGTGCTGGATTGGAGAGCCAGCTGGGTTCTTCAGGAGTGTAGGATCTTGGTCATAGTTGCATGGCCTATATAGGAGATCTACATGGTAAGTAAGATCGTTGATCTACAGGTGTATGTGTGTGCAAGGTCGAGGTTCACAGGTGAGCAAAACCGTTGTTTGATTTGCAGGTGTGCAAGGTCATATAGACAGCAACACAACAGGGAACAGTATCAGGCAGGATCTACTTGGAGTACAGGTGTGTACTCGGATAGAGCGAGAGGAAGGCAAGGGAGTTCCTTCCATAAGTATGGTTTGTTGAATTGCAGGTTATTGCAAGTTCATGGGAGATCTACTTGAAGTACCTTGAGTGCTTGTGGAGTACGTGGAGCACTTGTGGTGTGCGTGGAGCACGGGAGGTGAACACCAACTCTGTATTTGAGTTGGGTGTTGGGACCTGTGAGAGGGAGAGCTTTGGGGAGAAGAATTACTGTTCACTTGAGGTGTGGGAAACCTCTGTAAGGTGGTGGAGAAGAAGTGGCATCTTCTTTATTGTATTCTTTTCTGTATAAAGTGTTAATACAAGTTGTGTATTGTCTCTCATATGCTGTGTTATTCTGAATTCTAGTTACTTGGTGAATCTGGTTATTTCCGCATATTATAGTTGCTTGATATTTTGGTAATCAATTGTATGCTTCCGGTTTCGCATCCTGACAAGTGGGATCAGAGCATGTTTGTTGTTCTAGATTCCTGACAAGTGGTATCAGAGCTAAAGTTGCAGGAAGCAGGTTGTGTTTGGTTACAAGTCACTCTCAGGGGTTTCTGATTAAGTGGGAGTAGAGCAACGGCAGATCAAAGTAAGCTAAGAATGGAGCAGTTGAAAAGCACAGACGGTTACTCACGGTCTGATGGAAAGAAAGAGCAGGTAAAAGAACATTGTTGGTTGGTAACAGATCAACATGAAGAAACTGAAGATACAGATGTAGTAGGTGTTGTTGCACAGGATGTGTTTGCAGGTTTCTTGGATAAAGTTGAATCTTGGATAAAAGATTCGGTTGCCTCTTTCCATGCAGCCCCAGGTAGAGGAGCTGGTAAGCCTTGCCAAAGAATTGGCAAAGGAGAAGTGAAGCTGAAATTGCAGGCACCCAACACACAGGTGTTGATGAAGGTCATGCAAGTCCTAGGTCTGGAGATATGGCTAATTTCTTCAGAAAGATTGGGTGATGAGAGATGCATAATAACTCTCACAGCGGTAGCACTTGAATTAGCTGGTGGTAATAAAATAGGTATACTTTATCTACTTGTTTATATTACTGATTCTTCTTCTGTTGTGAAGACGTGGCTTCGTAGGCTTGGTCACATGAGCAGGAAGGAGATGCATGTTCTTAAGTAGAAGACTAATATATTTGACAGGCTTAAGAACTAGAAAGCCTTGGTGTTCTTGGAGGAGATGGTGGACAGAGTTCAGTGGATGAGGCTGGATACATCTGAGCAGGGCAGTTTGGACATGGAGATTGATCCAAAGGAGCTCACGGGTAAAAATTCATCACTCACAGGCGAACACAGATACCGATGTCGGTCAGGAGGAACCGGCGTCGAACAGACAGGTGCTGATGTCGGTCATGTGCAGACTGAAGCCAGCAGTGTCAGGCAGGGTAAGACCGACGTCGGTCATGAGACCGACGTCGGCGGTATGTAAGACCGATGTCGGTCAAAAGGACCGACGTCGGCAGTAGGGACACCAGCGCTGGCAGGTTGGTAGTCAGGTACAGACGCATGAGAACCGATGTCGGTCGGATGCAGACTATGGAGTGACTGAGGTCGGTCACTGTAATGAATTTTGGGTGGACAGCACGCTGTCAAGGAGTCTCAAACACCCATACGGAGGACTGAAGGCGTAAGTAGGCCCTCAAATTTGTGTTCCTCTTCTTCATACTTGTTGCTGATTGTATAGCAGGAACGATCCAGGAAACAGGTGTGAGCTTGGCATGGATGAGGATGTGATTCCTTGGAGCAAAACCAGACGGGTGTTTTGGTAGGTTTGCCAGCTGGATGAAAGCACAGAGACGAATGGATGCCTTAGTAGAAGAATAGAGAGAATGGATACGTGAGACAGAAGACCAGGGCATATGGTCTTGAGGAGCTGCAGGACAGTGGTACCAGGTTTGACAGGTGGAGGACGAAGCATGGCTTCAGTCAGTGTCAGGTAACTACTGTGGTTTGACCTACCAGGGGGATGATGATTGCAACATCATTCTGTTGCTGTATGTGGATAGTATGCTAGCTAGCAGGGGTGTACATACAGGGTTTTGCTGAGCTAAGGGTAAGATTAGTTCAGTGGCATGTCATGAGGAGTTTGGAGCAGCAGAATTCTTTGACATGGGAGGCATGGAGATCACAGGCTGATTTTGTCTCGAGTGGGAGCTGATGTGAATCAGGTGTTGGCGAGGTTCGGGATGCAAAACTGGAGCACACTAAGGGCTGGATAGGTACAGTGTCTGAAATCACATGAGGTCTGGCATAGACCTGAGTATTCCCATGCAGTGGGAGCTGTCAGAGTTAGGAGCCAATTCAGGGAAGTGGGTTCTCAGGTTTCTGAGAGGGACCGGCAGTAGGTGTTGCTATGAAGGGTCAAGACTTCACTACATGGTGTTATAGGTTTGGATGTGGCAGGTACTTGGATGACAGGAGGTACATCATAGGTTGTGTGGTGGGTTGTCTTCAGGTGGGAGCTTGAAGAGGGATACAAACCAGGAAACAGATTAGACGGAGTACAGGTATAGGTACAGTGCAGCTGTTTATCTCCAAGTGGGAGATTGTTAGGATTGTGGAGCTAAAAGCTTCACTGATGTAAACAGGAGAGGAGGTTGCTGAAGGTTGCTGAGTTGCAAAGAAGTTGGGGTCGGTCTGATCAACCGACGTCGGCAGGATAGCAAAGGGAAGCAACTGATGTCGGTAATATATCGGCCGACATCGGTCACCTCCAGGCAGATAGGGACCGATGTCGGTCACCTGTGTGGTTCGACTGCGAGCTAATTATGGACAATTAGCTAACGAACCAAGTGTTTGCATGAAGAGATCTATTTTTAGACTGAGAGCTGCGGATCTAATTATTGTAATTAGATGTCTAATTATTGTTTGGATGAGATCTATATAATAGACTCATGGTTGTATTGGAAAAGTGTGCTAGGGAGTAAGAGAGCATAATTATAAGCTCCTTCTGTGTGTGAGGTAGAGCAATGGTGCGTTCCTCCTAGTGCCTCAGTACCAGGTGTGTTGGTGCTGGATTGGAGAGCCAGCTGGGTTCTTCAGGAGTGTAGGATCTTGGTCACAGTTGCATGGCCTATATAGGAGATCTACATGGTAAGTAAGATCATTGATCTGCAGGTGTATGTGTGTGCAAGGTTGAGGTTCACAGGTGAGCAGAACCGTTGTTTGATTTGTAGGTGTGCAAGGTCATATAGACAGCAACACAACAGGGAGCAGTATCAGGCAGGATCTACTTGGAGTACAGGTGTGTACTCAGATAGAGCGAGAGGAAGGCAAGGGAGTTCCTTCCATAAGTATGGTCTATTGAATTGCAGGTTATTGCAGGTTCATGGGAGATCTACTTGAAGTACCTTGAGTGCTTGTGGAGTGCGTGGAGCACTTGTGGTGTGCGTGGAGCACGGGAGGTGAACACCAACTCTGTATTTGAGTTGGGTGTTGGGACCTGTGAGAGGGAGAGCTTTGGGGAGAAGAATTACTGTTCACTTGAGGTGTGGGAAACCTCTGTAAGGTGGTGGAGAAGAAGTGGCATCTTCTTTATTGTATTCTTTTCTGTATAAAGTGTTAATACAAGTTGTGTATTGTCTCTCATATGCTGTGTTATTCTGAATTCTAGTTACTTGGTGAATCTGGTTATTTCCGCATATTATAGTTGCTTGGTATTTTGGTAATCAATTGTATGCTTCCGGTTTCGCATCCTGACAAGTGGGATCAGAGCATGTTTGTTGTTCTAGATTCCTAACAAAAATTTACTAGTATAATTATTCCAGGCCTAAAACCCTCCCTCTAAAGGTTTGTGCATGATTGCTTATAACACTTGTAAATGAAATAAAGGTCATGACACTCCAAAAATTCCTCAAAATAATGACATGGAGTCTACAAATTTATATTCATTAGTTTCTAAGGTTATCCAACAAATTTAGTTACATAGAGAAATCATGGTGAGGAATGATGATCTTGATGTAGTAAAAGTTAAAATGGATTTTATAAAGCATCAAATATCAACTTTAAGTGATTATTTGACAACTATTATAGTTTAACTTCTAAAAAATAAACCTCCACTACTCCAATCACTTTCTCCCAATACAAATAATCACATTTCTAATACTAGTTCTAAGCACATCCTACAAAATTTGGAAGTGTCAAAGCTTTATGGTAAGGATCCACTCACTTGGATAAATAAAGTTAAATATTTATTTGATGTACATTAAACCCCATGTGCATAAAATGTGATCATAATGTCTCTCTATCTAGAATATCATCAGTTCATTTGGTATTGGTGTTTGTGTTATAAAAATAAAAAAAGGGAACTCTTTTTACATGTTTGGTGTTTAATGAGGAAATATAGATGCACTATTGCAAAAATGTATCATAAAAATACTTTATTCAGTTGGTGATATTGTGACAAGTGGGTACAAGTAGGTATTATATTCAAAAAAATTATAATATATCCATACAAGCTGATGAAACTAATGAAACAAATATGAATGAACTATTCTTTGGGTAAGAATAACATTAAACATGAGTTTTTAATGTTTAATATAGTGCACATTTTTGAATCCATACCATTCACATGCTAGGCAGAGGAAAAATATTTTGTCAAAAGGAGGGATTTCACTCATGGTCTTGAAATAAATTTTGAAGGACTACCATTTCCATAACCTAAAATATTGACCCCTTATAAAATTAAAGAGAATCATTCCAAAGGGTTATTTTTTGACTATGACATCAAGTGGAGAAAAGGACATAAATGTGCCCAAAAAATGTTTTTCTACATTAAAGGAGCCAATGAAGATGAAGAAGATGATGAGGCCTTAGATGAGGGTATGGAATAGCCAGAAGAGCAATCTAAAAATTATCACCCTATCATCTCTTATTGTGTCGTTTTAAGTATAATTACTCCTCAAACTATTAAAGTGTTAAGATTATTCAAAAAATAGAAGGTGATGATATTTATTGACTCAGGAAGTATGCATAATTTCATCAAAATTAATTTGGATACTCATTTGAAATTTTTTAATTTATCCAACTCTATAATTTCAAGTCATGATTATCGATGGTGACAAAATCAATTGGTATGAAAAATTCCATAATATTAATATTACAATGGGGCACTAACTACTTAATTCTCATGTGTTTTATATTACCATGGGTTGGGATGAACTTTTTTCAAAGTCCAATGGCTCATGACTTTAGGAATAATTGATATGAATTTCCATAAATTATTCTACACTTTCATTTTAAAGGTACAAAATTTTAACTCTCAAGATTATGGGGAAAGTCTCCATAATTATTTATATCACATTAAATTATGTTAATTATTAAAAATGGGGTTGAAGAATTTGTATCATGATTATTTTCTATAAAATTTCCACCAACAAATGTGTCTACATATCCCAATTTACCAATGATTCTTGATGACCACCTGACAATTTTTTACGTAATGTCAAAAGACTTGCCACCAAGTAGAGAACGTGATCATGTATTCAATTATATTCTAGGTAGTATCCCACTAAAAATTAAACCATATAGGTATACATATTCCCATAAAATTGAAATTGAAAATATAGTACAAGAGATTATAGAGGTAGGTATTATTTGACATAGTGAAAATTAATATACTTCTTAGTGGTTGTGGTGTGGAATAACGATGAAACTTGGTGGATGAACCCCAAATAAAAGACCTCAATAAATAAACCTTCAAAGATAAGTTCCCTATTCAATTAATTTATGATATTTTAGATGAATTACATGGTTTTGTTTAATTAACCAAAGTAGATTTTCATTATAGGTATCCTTAAATTTGGATAAGAGATTAGTATATCCATAAAACATATTTAAAAACTCATTAAAGACACTAAGAGTGTATGGTAATTCTTATTGGTCTCAAAAATGCACCATCTAAATTTTAGAGATTGATGAATAATATTTTTATGTCCTTTTTTAGGAAGTTTTTATTGATATTTTTTATGACATCCTAATTTGAAGCAAAACTTAGGAAGAACATTTGAATCATTGGAAATAGGTACTATTAATTATAGAACAATGTAATATTTATGTTGAACCTTCAAAATTTTATTTTATATTCCATAAGGTGGAGTGCTTAGGTCATATTTTTTGAAATGAAAGAGATAAAGGTGACCCTAATAAGATATAAGCTATGATAGAGTGTAAAGTGTATATGTGTAATATTTTTAAAACTTTATTATTTATTGACACTTTATATCTTGTAGTAATATGTCAAGTTTTGGTCTCTATAAGTTCATGTCTTAAAGTGTACATTAGGAAAAGGGTGGGAAAACCATTGGTGCTTTGCAATATTGTTGGTTTACTCTAGCATACATAAACTCATCATAAATCTTGCATATCCAACTCATTGAGAAAACAAACCCTACTTATCCAACTCCCTAATCAAATCTCATATAAAATATCCCATAACTATGTAAAGACCCATTTTAACAATATTTTTTCCATGGTCAACAACCTAGTTTCAAAAGTTAAGATGTATGTTACACAACTCTATAAGCCTAGTTCAACCTAGCTAGATACCTAATGGTTAATTATTCAAAACTAGGCTGTGGTAGGATGACCTTTTTAGATAAAAATATGTAAGGGTTAATAATTATACATTTATATAAATTCAACCTTAACTTCAATCCAAGAGGGAGTTATGTTCCCATTTTCATTATTACATCTCATAATTATACTACATCTACATTGGAAGGAGCCATTGCTTAGGGTTTATCTTAGAGGAAATATAACTTGTTTTGTGGGAAGTATAAGATGTAAATAAGGAATATTTTAGCCTATATATGTTTTCATCTCATTTGATCCTTACAAATCCACAACAATTACTTGAAAATCACCTTTGGCAAAGGGGGAGATTGAGAATCGATAGGTTTGATCAAAGGCAAGTATCTCTAAAAAAAAAATTCATTTGATAGATGAATATTTTATAAAGTAATAGGTTTGAATTTGTATAAATCTTTGATTATATTACCTCTACAATTAAACTTAGTGTAGTTATAGGGTTTTCTAGGCTTTCTATTTTCCACCTTAGGCTATTTAGGCCCCCAATTGCCTACCACAATCCCTTATTTATTTTGTTTATTTTAAATCAGCCCCCTATATGTTATAAGCTTTGATAAAACTAGATTAGTTTTCATTTTATTAATTATAATATATATCTAGGGTTACTTCATGATATCATTTTTATAGA
Organism: Torreya grandis; assembly: GCA_037957365.1. Lineage (NCBI taxonomy): Eukaryota > Viridiplantae > Streptophyta > Pinopsida > Cupressales > Taxaceae > Torreya > Torreya grandis. The sequence goes on from JARHVA010003733.1 coordinate 182,736, forward strand.
GGGTTTTGAACCCTTTCCTTTAATGTTGTGTGATAAGTGTTCCCTTAAGTTTAGTGGATCCAACTTTCTCATTCTCCCTATATAAAAACTATCACAATACATCTTATGTGAATACTTTATCTATTCTTATATCTATTAAGTGAGATAAGCTCTATATATATCTTAATTTATTACATACATTTTGGTCAACCAGACATGAATCCAACCTTTGTATTTCAAATTATTCATTTATGGTCAACTTGGTCATGTTGGTCAACCTAATTTTCTTCTCTATTTGTAAAATTCCATGCACAATCAATTTGGTTTTGTTGGTTCACATATTTTTTCTTAGTATTTCCATATTTTCATTAGTTTTCAACTAGATCACATAGTCAACCTAGTATTATTGTTTGTTTTAATATTCTAGATCTACAATCATCTAGGTTGTGTAGTTCAACCTAGTTTACTATTTTTTATATGAAATTTATTACAAATTAAACTATATATTATAGGTGTTATCACTCTAGAGTGAACCCTACTTGAAGATGTGTAAAACACACCCTCTCTCTAGCTGATATAATTGGAACTTCTCAATGCGTAGGTGACTTGTATTGAGAAGAACCTCTAGATAGGGATAGTTACTTTAAGATTTATCTTAAAAACTAAACTATTTTGATTTTTTGGGATGAAAAGGGAGAAGGAAACTAAAATGGAAAATCCTATCTAATTAGGTGATTTACCTAAATGATTGGTATTTTTTAATATCTTTATAAAATTGAGTAAGATACACATATGAATCTAAAAGAAAACTCTACATTAAATCCTAAACATCAGTGTTTCAAAAGAAGGCCTTAAAGAAGTTTTCAAATCAAATTCAAATCCTAGATCTTCAAACGACCTAAAGAGGATGAGATTTTCATAGTAGGTGTGGAAAGGAGCTGCAAAAAGGGAAAGTAGATGTCACTTATATGATGGTACATAGTTAAATTACACTCTATTCTAATCCAAAAAACATATGCAAAAAATATTCTTGATTTGATTAATGGTGTCAATTACAATTTCTTCTCATCTTCAGGAATTAATGAAAAATAGCTTCAAAAATTGAATATACTAGCCTTTAAAGGAATTTAGAAGATCAATGTAACTTTCAGGCACTCAAAGTTGGTTTTAAACATCAGATATCTTTTAAATATTGATTACATTCAATATTTGGCTTAATAATGGTCTCAAATGACATGTTTCAGTATGGGTCCATATTATCCTCACTATGATTAGTATGACCAACCACACTATTATTCTCATCAAAAGTTTGAGGACCTATATTAGGCATATATGCCTGATTAATACCCTAATCTTCCCTATGAACAACCATTCCATCATAATAATACCCCTTACTAGTCTTATCATGAGCCATCCTACCCATCTATCCAACCTGATCATGGCCATTTTACATCTATTCAATCCATACCAAAACTTAAACAAACTTTAGTGATCCTTGAAAATCATGCACTAAAGTTATACTCATAGAGGTATTATGGCCAAGATACCCCTATTCACCAGATCCATTATGTGAGAGAGTTTTTGCAAAAAATAAAAGAAAAATGGACACCTATTGAGAGAGCCAATTGGAACCATCTCACTGGTGAGATGACGGATGTAGGTGGTTACATTCAAATTATTGAGGAAAATCTAAAAGGAATCAAGGAACAATAAGGCCAACCTCACTCTCCTTTTATGCCATCCATTCCTTCTCAAGAGACCATTCTAAGAGCCCATTTGAGTGTCAAATTATTCATATGTTTCTCAAACCTTTCGATGTTGGAGTTCTATCTAAGATAAATATCAAAGAAAGAAGGAGATTTTTATGGTACAACCTGATATTGAGATCACTAACCAATTTAAAGATAATATATTCTAGGAGAATATTGATAAGTAGATCAGAGAGTTGGAGCTGAAGATAAGGAAAGAGGAGGAGAACTAGAATCAAAAGGTTAAAAAAGAGCCTTTATCTTTCCCATCTTGGAACCAAATCATAGAGTTAAGAAAGAAAGAGGAATAATGAAGTATCATTTAAGATTTTGAATTCAAGCAAGAGATCATTCAACCTTCATCCCTTCCTCTTAAGAAGACAAAATCCTTTCCTTTATGGAAAACCATTCAAGAGAAAATATAGAGAGATGAGGTGAAGGTGATCCAAGAAGAGTAGCCTAATGAGAAAAATAAGGTATTTATGGTTAAGTTTGTAAATCATTCACATCTTATTGAATAATTCTAGGGGTTTACCATGCCACTCTTAGAAAAAGAACCTCTTCTTTGTGAGGCAAGTGAAGAAGATGCAACTAAAGAGATAGAGAATGATGATAATTCTAGTGATCAAGAAGAAGAATTCATAGTTGGGACACCACTTGGAAAGGAAAAAAATAATTCAATTTTCCATGATGAATAAAAATATGACTTGCTTGAGGATTCTCAAGAGCTTGCAGCTGAGATAGATGAAGTGCAAATAATTTTTTCTTCAAAATGCAACCATGATTATAAATCACATAGAGTCATTGGTGAAATGGAGAATATTCCTAAATAATATGAGACAAGTGCAATATATCAATAAATTTCATTTAACTTCATCCAAAAGATAGAAATATGTGATCAGCATGTTTCAAATGGTAAGAATACTGATGAATTTCATATGATCATGAATTTGTGTCAGTTGTCTTGTTTGTGTCTTTCCCTGTAAAATATTTTCCAATATTTAGTGTATATCCAAAAAAAATTCATAGCCAAAGTTTTTGAGTTATTTGACTAGTAGACTAGTCAACCCCTGAAATTCACCAAAATTGTTAGTAATTTGACATATTAAGGTTAAATTACTACCCCTATCATTTGAAACTTTCCAAAATATCACTAGTATCCCTTTGTAGTAATCAAACCAATCATTTGTGTCCTAAAATAATTAATTTTGGTAAAAAGTTTCAAAAATTTATTTTAAATGGGTCAATATAATCTCAAAATATCATTGTCAAGTTTAAATATGTAGATAATTCATGCACAGGGGGTTAACTTTGAACAAAATTAAGGATTTTGAGAGCTTCTGGTGGTTTTAGGACCTAAAATTTTATACACAAGTTCATAATGAGTTTTATAACCTTCTATAAAAGTTTCATGGCCTTTGTATTAGTGGATTTTCTTACCTTTTTTAATACTCTTTAGCATATTCATTAGAGATCACCATTGGAGTAGGCATCATTCTAGAGTGATATAGAATCTTCTAAGTCCAAGTAAAAGTTTTAAAATCATGGGATGATGTTTTTACATCATAATAATACATTTAAATAGTGTCAAAACTCCAAATTTTAAGCAAACCATGCTCATACAGGGTTTTTCAAGTAAATAAGCATATAGGCCAAAAAGGGGTTTTTTGACTTTTCAAGAAAAATATCATTTTAGAGTGTTTTTATAGCTTGGTATAGACATAATGATGATGTTTTTATTCATTAGAAACTAGGTGAACAGTTATTTTCATTTTGGTGATTTTTTCATCGTTTGCAGTTTAAGACACCCTTCCAAGCCTCATATTAAGATGCTCATATCTGTCACCATGTGTGGAGTTAAAATGAAAAATATTATTATATTTTTAAGACACATATTTAATTATAATTAATGATAAATTTATACCATTTTAGGTACTATTAGTTATGAATAATCGTTAAGAGCGTATGTAGCTCAGAATGTAATCAAAACTCCAAAGGTAGATTTCTTGATATGGTAATTTTTTATAAATTTTTGATAGGAACCCAATATTTTAATATATTTTATGGGTTTTATTGTGTTACACATAAATTTAAATATTTTTTTATTTTTAGGTCTGTACTTCATGAACCATTATTTTCAAAATTCAACTTCAAACCCTGTCTAAACCCTCAAAAAACTAGTTTTGAAAAAGGTTGATTTTATTGACATAAAATCATATTATATCAACATAAAAAAATTTAAAATTTTAATTAAACTAAAATATTATTCCATAAATGTAAATTTTATGCATGGAATTGTATGTATGAGGGCATAAATCATGTTTTTTTATGGAAAAAGGCATGTAAAATGAATTACAGGAAAATTAAATCAAATATAATCATTGGATATCAAATATTAATACATTTTATTCATAATAAAATTTTAATTTGGTCATAAATAATTCCATAATTTTCCTAACCATCTCAATCAAAATGGTTAGTCTATAGGGAAATGGAGCAAAATACGCCTAGTCAACCTTGTTGACTAAATGATGAGTGTTTTCTCATCAAAATCAAATATATTGTCATGATAAAAGTTTTTATAGGTCTATTTAATTACTTTTTCAGGTTTAATGTCATATTTTTTTTATTTTTAATGTATTCCAAATGAAATATATATGCTATTAGGCCTAATTGGCCTAATAGGCTTAATTGGTCAATCAAACAAGTAAATAATGACATTGAAAATATATCAAATTAATTAATTTTAGAGTTACCACATGACATAAATGTTTTTTAAGTGTATATATAATTATAAATTCAATTAATAAGTTATAATTCATTCAATTTGAGCTCAAGTTGAGTTAACTATTCCTTAAGGGTCAAATCTCTTTGGTTGACTAGTTTGACTAGTTTCATGCAACTCCCATGATTTTCATGAAAGTTACAAAAATTAAAAAAATTAAACTCACTTTTAACATGGATTTATATTCCAATGTATGGTTTTATTTTCATTTAATAAATATTTACAAGTCAACATGGGCCCACCACTTCTAAATTCTATGTTAAAAATGAAGAACATGCGATTTTTGAAGACTTGGAGGATTTTAAAGCCTTCATTTAATATTGTAAAATAATTTTTGTCTTATTTTAACTCAAATAAGACTAATAATTCTCTTTTACATGTAAATTTGGCTGTATTTAAGGTTTTAGACTTATATATTGGCTTTTTGAAGCCATTTTTCATTAACTCCTAAAGCAAAGAAGAAATTGTAATTGATACCATTTATTAAATAAAGAAGATATTGTACATATGTTTTTTGGATTAGAATAGAGTGTAATTTAATTATGTACCAGAATAAAAGTGGCATATACTTTCCAATTTTTTATTTCCTTTCCACACCTACTGTGAAAATCTCATCCTCTATAGGTCATTTCAAGAGCTAAGATTTGAATTTGCTTTGCAAACTTCTTTCAGACCTTCTTATGAAACACTGATGTTCAAGATTGAAAGCAAAGTTTTATTTCATATTAATATGTGTATCTTACTCAATTTTAGAAATATTTTAGAGAATACCAATCATTTAGGTGCATCACCTAATTATATAAGATTCTCCATTTTAGTTTCCTTCTCCCTTTTCATCCCAAAAAGTCAAAATAGTTTATTTTTTAAAGATAAATATTAAGGGAACCAGCCATCTATGGAGTTTATTCTCATTACACAATCACCCACACTTTGAGAAGTTTCAATTGTATCAATTGGAGAGAGGATGTGTTTTACACATCTTCAAGTAGGGTGCACTCCAGGGTGATAACAGTAGGTCAACCCAATTATATTATTATATTTTTATTTTTAGATAGAGGAAATTAGTTCAATGCATGTTTACTTAGTTATGTTCTATGTTTCCTTTTTTACCTCTAACAATAAACTAGGTAAACACAAGTAGACACATATTTATTTTATATAATTTTTTAGGTTTTAGTCTCAAAAATTTGGGTCAACATAGGTCCACCTAGTCTTCTTTCATAGTTTTTAGTATTTATATTTCTACATAATAATTCAAACATGGTCAACCTTATTTAATTTTTGTGTTTTTTAAGTTTTTCTCTATATGACCAAATTGATCAAAGAGAACTCAATTTTGATATTTAGATCTACAAATTTCATAAAAAACCAACTAAGTCAACTTTATTGACTTAGTTATATTAATTAGGGTTCTTATAACCAGTTTAGTAACTTAATTTTTGTCAATTATATTATTGTATTATCTCTTTTTTTAGTACAATTACTCAATAATTCAAGTTTCCATTATGTTCTTTCCAGATTTTTAGTTCTTTTAAAACTATATCACAATCAACTAAGTTGACATGGATGACTTAGTTCTAAGTATGTTTATCCCACCAATAAAATAAGTTGACCCTAGATGACCTAATTTTATTTGTTTTTTTTAAATATACAATGTTAACCAACATTGACCTTGGTTTGTTATATTTTCTCAACTAGATTAGCCTTGGTTGACCTTGTTCTTTATGTTTCACATTCTGTATAAGTAAGACAACTCACCTTGTTTTCATAGTAATTAAACTCAATTTTTCATGAAAAAGAGATGATTTCCATTTATTTTATTTTAAAAATTTAAAATTAGTTTTCATCTTATCTTGATTTCCCTAAAAATTATGTACTGATAGTTTTAAAAATAACTAGTTATTATTTTGATGGTCTATGTGATGCTCTATTTACAGTCCTTATTTATCATTTATAAATATAATAGTGTGAGGGAATTGTAGTAGTAATCATAAATTTATTACAAGGTCAAACATGGTATTTATTTCCCACGTACCTCATGATATCTAGGAAATGCCTAGGATTTATATTTGTATTGAATCTTAAAAATCTAACCATTTGTTTGATGTTATACTGCATTGATTGGTACTTAGCACTGAGAATTTACTTCCATATTACCTTTGAAATTAAGTTTAGTGGGATATAAGAATGTTTAATCCTCCATATTTATTTCTTTAAACCATTGGGCCATCACTATCTAATTAATAAACAAGTATATTTAAAAGCCTATGAATCAATCAAATCCTTATAGAACATATTTTTGATGTTATTTTCAAATAGATAATTACAAAATTAATTATTTATAAAATTTAATTTCTAATTGTTTCTTGCTTATCTCTTTTGTATTTCAGACTTTCTCAACCAACATTGACATAATTATGTGCTATGTGATTCAACTAAATTGGCCAATGTCAATCTAGTTGATTGTGATTGAATAGATTAACTCAACTAGGCTCAACTTAGTCTTTTATATTATAATTATTTGTCTCTATTTTAAAAATGCATCATCTAATTTATATTCAATTTTTTAAGATCTAACTATAATTTGACCAATCTTGACCTAGTTATATTATATTTTTCCCAATTTGTTCAACTTGATTAACCCAAGTTGACCTAGTATATTTATAACTTTTTTTTACCTATATGTCTCAATGAGGGTTGTCAATCCTTTAATTTAATAATGTCAATATAAGGTTGGCATTATAATGTAGTACACAATAGGATAAAGATATATTTATAAATGGTCCCCTTTACCAAACTCCACACTTGTAGAAATTAAAAAACACTCTTGAAAAATTTAAATCACACATGTAGGAAATTAAATAACATTTGTGGAAAGTACACTAATAAATTGGTAAAAAAATAAAACTCCTATAGGTTCACAAAAAAATATAAAAAGGAATGGTTACATACATAAAGAAATAAAATAAAAAGCTATAACAAAATGATAATTAAAACAAAGAAATCAATAAAAACACATTGATCCATCTTCCTTAGAATGAGTAGCCAACTCATTCCTTGGAAGAGGATTTTTATTTAAAACAGAAGCTTTTATGTCACAAAATTTCAAAATAGATTATTTACAATAATGGAGAGATAAATTATATTGATTGATTTTATTCAGGTGTGAGAGGTTGTATTTATAATATCATGCTTCCAACCAACTCCTTATTCAAGACTAACAATCTAGATATCCTAGCCTATCTCAATCTCTACAAAATATGGAGAGAGAATTATTATAGGAATCTAATATATTAAAACATATCCTCAATCACCTAAAGGTATGGAGAGAGTTATTTTATTAGGATAAAAGTATAAAATCTACATTTAGATACAATATATAAATGGAAAGTCTATCTCCAAAAATTTATAAATAGAAAGACTATAAATAGAAAGCATCTGCATGATAGATGGAAATGATATTAGTTATCTTATAATGTACCAAGAAATCATTAGATTTACTTATAAATTTTTTCCAAACAAGTTTATAGATATTCTTTCAAATTCCATAGTAAGCATGTCAAAGTATATAGCAAGCCTATCAATGTCTATAACAAGCCTGTCAAAGTCCATAACAAACTTGTCAAGGCCCATAGATCACCTATGGAAGTCTGTAACTCAATTATGGAAGTATTTAGCTTTCTTATGGAAGTTCTTATCTTGCATGTGTAATTTTTTTGTTTTGGAATGGAAGTTCATAGCTCACCTGTGGAAGTTCATAAATTTCATATGGAAGTCCATAGCTCAACTAAAATGCTAGATATTCTTTAGGAGCTACTGTAAGAGACTCTTAAACTACCCCAACATTGTTTTTGAATGGTTAATATTAATAATCATGATCATTTCTAGCTTATTATAGAATACATATGCACATTTGAGATATTTTTCCCAATACTCATTTGAAATCTCTAGAAAAGAGATAATAATGAAATCTAGAAAAATGACCATGATATATACTTCCTATTTTATTCAAAATAAACCATAAGTTCATAAATTACAATTAGATCCACTTATTATGTAAGGAGGAAGAATACCATATGTTATATATAATGAGCCATTTTTGGGGCTCATCATGTCCAATTAAGTCAACTCAAGTTGATTTAGTTAGTTTCCATCTCTCTTTTTACCACCCAAAATCAATGAAGCCAACCTAGGTCAATCTTTTAGCTTTCTAATTTTTTTTTTATACATTTTCATGTAACTAAGTCAACCTAGGTTGACCTAGTTCATTTTCCAATTTTATAATTTCTAAATTACATTGACCCTAGTCAACCTAATTTAGTAGGTGGCTTACACTATTTATTTTATTATCATTTTACTTTATCCTAGCCTGAACACTCTTAGTGATACATTTAATTTTAATCATGTAGTAAATTTTTAAATGAAACCGAAAAAAATTATAATGATGTGATGAATTTCACTAACCCTAGTAAACATCCTCATTCTTTCCTTCTTTTTACTTCTATTTAAAATTTATATGTGATAAATGTTGATGTGGTCATAATTGCTATAAAATATGGTTCGCCTACTTCTAAGACCATTGATCCTCTTAACTATCGTCCAAAAATGCTTATTTTTTAGGATGAAATTGATCTTGAATTTATTATATAAATGATCATTTTAATCAATAAAAACATTGAACATTAGGTTAAGTATCCCACAATAATATATAATCTCATTATGGGACCTAAAATTGAGTGTCCCCCTTCACCCACACATAGTTTTTATAAAATATTTATGGAAATTCACCAAATGAAAGATTTTATTCCTTTCTCTTCTTTCATTCCTTAATCTTCTTCCATGACTTATTCACCTACCATGTCTACCATTACCAAAAACATGGAAAACATCTCTTTTAGTGGGTTTACCCAACATGCCCACATTAATACTCAAGTTAATGCTACTACTAGTGCATCCCACATTGATTATAATATTAAAGAATCTATTGATATTAATAAAATTTAATTACAATCCATGAATCTAATGTCTATTTTTCAAGATAATAGTGAAAAATTAATGATCCAAACACAAAAATATCTTTTTAAATTACAAAATTATCCTCAACCCACATAATAGGAAATACAAAATTTAATTCCTCCTACCTCATTAAATATTCAAAAGGTAACCTTATACCTCTATCCACAATTCTTAACAAGGCTAACAAACATATAAAAAATTAACCCTTAGTTCCTCAAGTTGAAAATATTGAAATAGGTGGTATTGTTAATAATATCACTTATAAAAGATCGACGAATCCTTTATTACATTTGAAATATTTTATAAAATTTGATAAATATTGTCTTAATCTCAATACCTTTTCCACCACCCAACTCAGATCTAAAAAATTTTAGTTGATGCTTTAGATTGGTATATTCAACTCAAGTCTAATAGTATATCTAGTCTAGTAGATGTAGTTAATGTATTGGTATAGGAATTCAAAACTAATGATATTCCTAAAAATATCTTATCTCTCTTTATCAACTATAAACAATTAGAATATGAAACCACCCACGTGTTCATTAACATATGGAAATCCTTATCCAATAAGGATGAAAATAATATATTGGAAGACAATCTATTCCACTCATTCACTAATTTTTTTCATCTTGAATTGTAATATCATGTTTGGAATCTCTCTAAAAAATATTTGGAAGAAGCTCTAGACCAAAAAAAATGCTAATATTTTCTCATGAGATAATTTTATCTTTCTCACCCTCCCATTGTAACCTAAATGCTTAATAAATATAACAACCAACATGATATAAATGATGGCATTATGAATACCTATGATCCTATACACATTATTCATGTTATCCTTCCAAGTGGTTCCAACTATGATAATTTTTCACAACCACTTTCAACCAATGATTTCAAATAGACTACTTATACATCTTCCCATATGCATAATGTAAATTATCATAAACCACTTTCCATGGCATAGATTCAAAACCATCTTCCTAGGCTTTCATAATGATATCTTGGACCTACTCTCCCTACCAAACATTGTTATGATCCACACAAGTTTATTTGGTATCAAGTAAGTTGGGGTCATTTTCATGAAACTTATTTCTAACTTAGAAAATTATTTTTCAATATTTCCTTGGTCCTATTTTAAATTATTAAACCTTAGTTAATGAGCACCAACAAGGTTATTAAGTGTGAAATAAGCCTCATGAAACCAAACTTAATCATGATTCCCTTAATCAATCTAATGATCATCTTATTATTTAAAAATATCTTAATCTTAATCACCAATCACGTGTTGCTAAACCTCTAACTTCTAACATTGTTAAAACTTTTAAAAATACTAATTATCTCATCAATAATGATAATGTTATCAATATGAAAAATATGAGGATAGTAGTATCTTACATAGATACTTATCCATACTCCAAATTTAATAATTTCCCTACTTTATGAACTATTAAATATACTTATCCATCTCATTTCACATAACTTGAGCACACAACAATGACTCCAACTAGTCTAAAAACACAACTTACCCCTTCATCAACTATCCCACATGTGTTGAATCAACTGATACATTTGGATACCCATTATATTTCCACTGATAAAACTTTTGTTCATCACTTATCATTGACCTCTCCTCAATCCAAATTACCCACCTTGAAAAATACTAATCAATCTACTTTTCCACAACATATAACATCCACATCTTCAAAATAATCAATCATTGACCCAATTACACCACCAAAGATACTACTTAAGTCAATTAAATCTAACACACTTGGATGAACAACAATAACTAATCCCAATCAAATATTCCTCATTAACATCAATTTATATGAACTTATGTTCCCCCTTCAATTTCATTTGTTAAACATTACACATCTTTATTTAATATCATTCTAGATATATATTATGAATGGGATCTTATCTCATAAATTTATCATCTCCCATGTCAAATTCCTCTTTTATAACTCATGAGTATATCCCATATTCATCATAATCTTTTAATGTAAATCTTATTTAAAATGAACATTTTACAACCTCCACATGTTGGGAAAGAATCCACTTTATCTAGTTCTAAAGATAACATCCCTAAAAAATGTGAGGAAATGTATATAGACATTGATGAAACTATATTTACTTTTATATCACTTAAATTTCCTATCACTTCAATTATTCCTAATTAAATATTGCTTTGTGTGGATGATCCTTCCTTGTTCATTAGGGTCTAGGCTGGTGATATTCAAGTCAAGGGTAAATTGATTAATGAAGGTTATAACACTTTTGTTTCCTCCCTTAAATTTAATAAAACACTTGGATACTCTAAATTTAACCTTAAATCTACCTAAATTTTGTGTCAAGAATATGATCAAAGAGAAATTCCTCCTATAGGTTATATTTGGATTCTTATCATATTTCTTATTGTTACTTCATACCAATGTCATGATATTTAATTTCCCGTAATCATATAAAGTTTTAATTTGTTTACCTTAGACTCACCACATGAGATCTATGACCTTGAAAAAATGCCAATGTGTCAAATTTCCTCACACCAATATTATCTATAAAATTTAAGGAGACACAAACCCTTGTAATTTTGAACAATTCTAGGAATGTGGTATTTAAAAAAATACCTAATGTTGAACCTTTACCTAGAATTATATTTTATGAATATAAATGATCTAGTTATCCTAATAACTCTAATATAGGTTAGAATGGCCACCCTAAACTTGTGGGAAATACAACACCTAACCTATTAGATTATGAAAATGATGAAACACATTAAATAAGTTTTAAAATAAATACTTTTAATCTCCCTTTATACATAATTATTAAATTACCTCCTTTTCTATGACCTCAGTCTCATAAGAAACCAATAGATTAGATTCACATTTCCATATTAAAGAAAGACTAAACAATCTATTCTTAATGCTTTCTCAACTGATAAAACCATTGTTGACCTCACTATTGATCTTAATAATCATGATTATGGTGATTTATACTAATTATATGACCACTTTTTATGTGGAATTACTCAATCCAAAGATGCATAAGTACTTATATATCATTATTATTTACAACATTAATTACATTTTTTATATTATTCCTTCTCTTGATGTAATTCCTTATCATTCTACTTCATATGACATTATCACTTCTTCACTTGATGTTCATAGGTCAAATATAGAGGACACAGACACTAATTCTCATTTAGTCATGGTTAAACCTCTTTAAAGTATGCTTCTTGATCATTCCATGACAAGACCATACCAATTTTCCATGTTTTATAGTCCTTTGAGCATTATCCATCCTAATATGTCATCCAAATTATGTTAACCTAAATTTATATATTATCTTGTAGATATCTTATCCTATATCTATCTTGATCTCGTACTAAAATAATGGGTAGATGATCCATATTATGATTTATATAAAGTTATTGCTCATTGGTCCAAGGATTGTCATGCACATCATAAGTTCTTAGTATAACAATAGACACTAGATTCATCCTCTATTATGGATAGCATACCTCCATAATTTGCTACTTTTTGATGCAATTATCATTTTCATGGTATGAAAACACATACCTCTACTCATTTTTGACAATTTTGGAAATACATTGACATGATTAATCTAGATAAGACACAATCTTCTCATAAGATCCTACCTCCTCCTAATATTTCTATAGAGTATATCCATAAACATGAGGAAGTTTATTATCTTTGAAATTAGTGTGATACACACCACACAAATGGGCATATATATATACAATAACATTTCCATAATTCTCCATGGCCTACACCATCACCTTCTTAACAATTTACTCAGGATCCTTCATGGGCAAAGGCTTAGCCTTCCATGCACCATTCATCACCCCAATATCAGATGATTTTAATCACATTAAAAAAATATTTCCTCACATTGACTACCCCTCTTAGTATATGCCACATATTCATCTATTTTATTCTAGCATAACTACATTATCCATAGATATTATATGTTATGAAGTCCTTGCATGAATTTTGGTGAAGATAGATGAGACTATCATTAAGGCTATATTCCAATTACAGTAGGATTTATCTGATATTATTGATGATGTATGCTATGAAATATATCAATATTTATGAGGAAATTATTTTTCTATGGCATATTATGCCTCATATTTTCTCTTGGTTGGTTTCTAATATTCACATTTCATTACAACATTTTTGATGCATTGCTTATATTTGGTTATTATGGATTTCTTCTCTATCTTTGTGTTTTTTATTTAAATTCATGATTATTCATTTACAAATATTATTTTTGTACATATTTAAATTTATATATTTAATTATATCTCATTTACACTTTGAAAATAATTATTTTCCCATATTTTGGGATGATTTTTACTTGAATTTGTGTTTGTGCTAGTTCAAAGTTGAATAGTATGGTTGTTTGTGTGACATGGTTATTTTACTACACACACCACTATACCATTTCCCATGTGAAACTCTCTCTCTCTCTCTCTCTCTCTCACACACACACACACACACACACACACACACACACACACACACACACACACACACACACACACACACACACATGTATATGTGTGTGTGCGTGCGTGCAGGTGTATGTGTGTAAATATATATATATGTATATATACACACACATAGATATACATATATATGTATATATATATGTATATATATATAGATAAACATATATACTATAGATATAAGTATATATATATACTCTTATATATATAATATAATATATATACATACATATACATATATACATAAAAATATACATATATACATATAGATATACACATGTATATGTATATGTATATATATACACACACATATATCATACTCGTATTGTACCATCTCTCTCTCCCTTTTTTTGTGTGTGTATATATGTATATGTATATATATATATACATATATACATACAAATATATATATATATATATAATATACATATTATGTATATATGTATATATTGTATATATATATATATATGCATATCTATATATATATGTATATCTATAGATATACATACATATATATACATATATATACATAGATACATATATACATACAAATATATATATGTACACATACATACATACATACACACACACATATATATAATATATGCATATATACATAATATGTATATATATGTATATCTATATCTACACTCACTCACTCACACACACACACACACACACACACACACACACACACACACACACATAAAATAACCTTCATTAATCCCTCATATCCTCTCACTTAAAACACATATATGGTTAGTCTTGACATTGTACAATTATGGGAAAGTTTAAGAATCTTCTAGATGACATAGTCTTTAACTTATTCTCTTTCATAATCAAATTGTATGTTTTCTTGTGTTTTGAATTATATCATTCATGATTGTAATTCCATATCCATACAAAGGAAGAATATAGAAAAAACAACAAAAATTTTAAAAGTCAAATCGTAAAAGACCTATAACTTTAAAACTCAAATCACAACAAAGGACATGATTATTATTTGGCACATCTCTATCCTAGTTAAATCTCAAACCCTAAAATTAACCTATTGATATATATATAAGTTCCATTTGGGTCTGGTAATCTAGTATATTAGGGTAGAGGTATCATACTCTAAAAAAAGTCTGGTTCCACCTATTTCCTCACATAAGTACCTAGTATTGATAGTAGATTGATGAATCTATAATGAGTCCTGAGGAAAAAGAAACATGTTGTGATAAAGTAGGCCCCCTATATTTTTATTTCATATATAACCTTCATGAGATAACCTATGTACTTCAATTTTTAATCCCAATATTTGCATCTGCTAGTTATAATATCTTTACTTTTTGTGATTAAAATAGTTCTTAACATGGGCACATTAGTTTATGTCTCATTTTTACTAAGGATTTATAAAATTATTATGTAATTTTTATGGTTCCCTCTATTAATCATATTATCAATGATATTCCCCTTGATGATTATTGTTTAATATTTGGTCACAACTCATTGGTTTTACTTTTTTTTGTTGTGATTTAAAACCTTGGGTAGGACTAGGCCTTCCTCACAAAATATACTTATTTAATTTAATACACCCTATATTTTTACACCCATTTGGTTTCACTTTTGTGATTTTTATTATAAGACCCTAGATAGGACTAGGCCTTCCTCACTAAATTTACTTAACATATTATAATAAATATGTTTCATAAACAACCGTGATATTTTACATACAGATTAGCACAATCCCTATATTTGGTTTTTCATCTCTCTTTTTCACATCTATTATATTTTATTTCAATTGACATATCTCTATTTGTATTTTCATCTCACATTCATATTTATTTTATTTTAATATCTATATTTATACTATTATATTTCGTTGATATTTATTCCATTATCTTTTTTGTGTTCTTACATTGATCTTATATTGGTATTTATTTAATTATTGTATCTTATTTTATATTTATATTTCTCTCATTATCATTTAAGTTTTAATTTTATTAACTTTCAACATCATTTAAAATGTGTTCTCTGTTAGTAATTTTAGTTTCACATTTTCATTTCATTTAATTTAAATTTATGTGATTATTATTCTTTTAAAACATGCATTTAATCATATTTTTTAGAAATTAATAACAAATACATAACACATTTTATCATAGAACATAATAATCAAAACATGTGCTAGATAAAAAATAAATACATCCATGAGTCATCAATAACATTTCTCTATATACATTCCTCAAAGTTTGATATAATACAACATGACTTAATCAGACTAAAAAATATAAATCAAAGGCTAAGGTCCATCATGAGGACATGATACACTACCCATAGTGGTATGTGACTTCATTATCTAAATAATATGTTTTAAATACTATGTTTTTGATTTCAAACCATCCACCTATCCCTACATATGGTTCAATTAGCCTTTCACATGTGTTAAATATAAATGTGTATCTAAGTGTGTGGCTTGATATTTATCTAATGACTTCTATGATCCTATCTCTCCATCACCAAATCATAGTGGTACTACTACCTAAGCTTCATCTAATCATCTCTATAGCTATGAAGTTACATCACTAACCAATAAAAACCAACTAGCACAAGGAGGCCCTAAAGGCACCAAAAGATCAATCTAATGTGTAGTATTGTATTCAAGTAGTAGGCCACACAATATATCATGGAGGGAATCCTCCACCATGGTAACCCATCTAGTTTCTTCCACTATAGAATATATAAAAATCTAACCAAAAATTACACCAGATCTCACATATATCTATAAAATCATAGATATATCTAACATATATCTATATCTCAAATAAAAAATATACAAGAAACCGCATTTTGCTCACCAATATTCACTCCATTGGCATGGTTACCAATCACCTCATATGATTCATGCCTGTACATTGTCATAAAACATTTATATTTACTAGGATAAATCACATGAGCATGATGTGTTCCACTACAAATCTACATCATAATAGACTAACTCAATGTAAGCTACATAAACAAATAGTTAATTAACACAAGACTAATAATGGCCTTCTAAATATATATAATGATTGACACATATACATCAAATAGGTGTACTCAAAATATTTCCTATATATAACCTTTTGATATAGTTTCCCATAAAGCTAAGGCTCATCTCTCAAAATTTATATCTTATGTATCACATACCACATGCATGATTACATTGAGAAGTACCATTAATGCATGGACATCCTATAGGGTGATACCCACCTCAATAGGATCCCTATCCACCATATATTTGAAACTATTAGTTAGTCACTTCCATGTTGGTTATAGTCATTGAGATGGTCCATAAAGCTCACAAATAATCTTGAGATGCATCTGTTGAGTACTTGAATACTATAAATTATGATGACTAATCTTTCTTTTATGTTTACATATTTGGGAATGAAGCTACTAGAATTTATGAATATTTTTAAACTTAAGTCCACCAGGCCATATATGGGATGAAAATGCCCAAGATATCTAAAGTTATGAGGAAGAGCATCTCCAAAATGGAATATTATTGGTACTACCTAGATTGTACCATCATTAATATTGAATGAACTAAATCACTCCTTTTTTATTTTCCATGCCACAACTTAGACAAGGTAATCAAAGAAGAGTTACACAACATTTATATAGAAATATTTATAAGTACATTAGTATTAATCACCAGTATTATTAACATAATACTCCCATAAGTATTGGGTAGATTCAATTCATAGTAACATAACACCTCAATCAAGTGGGAAAGGTCAGGGCTCATTAAAATTTGAAGGTGGATAAATACAAAGAATGGGACCCAAGCTAGAGAGTTAGGAATTATATTAAATTCCTTGGGAAGAGAAATGGGGTCACTATTATATATGGTAATTAGGGATATGAGAATTATGTCATATTTATGAATGCTTCAAAAGTCTAGACCCATATGAAGGATAATGAGATGTAAATGATCATTTTTAAAGAAATGAAACTTGACCTAGAAATAACCAAAGGGAAAAAAATGAAATGATAAAATAATTAGAAAGACCCTAGAGTCATTAGTGACCTCAACTATATCCTCAAGACCCATCTAAAGAATATCAGTCACCATATCAAATAAAAGACAAGGATAATCTATTATAAAGAGATCCTAGTAGTTGAAGGGAGGATAATATCTAAATTAATAAGGATGTTCTCAAAGGTATATATCATCCTCATCTAACCTCCACTCTTTTATTTACTACCACTTTCGACATAATGACTACAATTGTGAAGACTTCCCATCCTCTAGACACAAGGCTCCCTAAGTTTTTACAAAGTTATCTCATTTACATCTACTCCTTCCCCTCAAGCACATCAAATGAGTCTATCTCCACCTATTACCACAAGTGAGTGGACATCTCCTCAAGTATTCCATAATTTACTTGTCTCCTCTCCATCCACTCTTGCCTCCATTATTGGTCCACTGGACATCCCTTGACCATCCACAATAGTAGTTACTATTATTATGGCTCCTTCATTTTTTTCATAATCTTGTTCATCTCCTATTCCACCCATAATTACTCACCCAGGTACATACAAAGTTCTTCCAAACTCCTTCAAAATTCAATAGTTAGAAGAAAGGCCATCAATAGGTATAATTTCATTATGATCCCTTGATGAGGATATATATGAAGGACATGGAAATGTAATTTCACTAATTAATTATCCCATAGATGATGATGATGAATAAAATGAATAAACTATTAAGGCACAAAATCCATAATTAAGTGAAGAAACATCTAGGATGAAATAAAGGAAGAAGTAGAGGTAGAAGAGGCAAAATCCATAAGACTGGGAATCTTGATAGAAGAATTAGATCTAGTTAGAGCACATGACTAGTAAATTCTTATTGAAATAGATAAACTATCCATTAATAAGGTATTTTATTATCCTTTTTATTCCCTTACTATTGTAGATACTCAAAGTATTAATTTACCATCTACTAGTCTTATGTGACAAATTGTTGGTTCTATTGATTCTTCCTTCCTTTCTTCTCCAACCCAGATAATGGATACCAAAAAGAGAGTATAGTTTGAGAACTCAGTGTGAGTTTATATTTTTTATCCCTAAGGGACACCTACCCTCCAAAATACTCAAATAAATTGGATCTAAAATTGTCTCAATTTGCACCCACATTGTTTTCCATAATTATAATTTTGGAAACCCCATGCCAGATAAAGTATGTGGTATAAATAACCCCTCAGAGGGAATTATATATATGTAAAATAATTATTCATTATCCCCTTAAATTACCCATCCAAATAAGTTCCTTGATGTCACCTTCAATCACTACTCCATCTGTAATGATCACACTAGCTCCTACCTCTATAGACCCTAGCTAACCTAAATAACATGGGGAATTCATTGTGCCCCAATGAGTTAAAGAGTTATAGGACTAGAGAGATTATAGAAAAAATTTGGTCCTCATAGATTTACCCATAGTTTCCAACCATTTTGATAATAAAAGTGGTAAAATTTAGAGGGTAAGGAAGAGAAAATGTGTGAACACTATCACTGGGGAGAAAATAGTACTAAAACAAACATAAAACCTATTCCACTTGAAAAAGAAGACCAAAAGGAATCCAAATGAGCCCAAAAATCATGTACATGATTTTTTATCTTTTATGGATTCAATTGAGGAGGCCATGAATGAAATTGTTAAGAGTCAATAACAAGCATAATAGAGGCTAGTGTAAAGATAAATCATTCATATTCCCTAGGAAATTATGGACACTATCCAAAGTTCATCCACAAGTTTTTAAGACATTTGGAATAAAATTCGAGTCTCTAAGGGTGGATCCCATCTTGAAAGGATAAAGGTTCTAAAACATCACACCAATTGAAATAATTTGAAAAAAGAATCAACTTCCTAGTTCAATGTGTAATAAATCATGCACTAAATAACTTGAACCTAATATTTACATAGGATGATACATGGGATTTAAATTATTTAATTTCAAAGAGGTATGGTGCCTTTAATTAGGATGTATAGATGAAAGCCCTAAAAAGGAAATTTTTAATACAAGAAAGTGAGGCCCTAGATACATTAAAATAAATGAGGGTCAGAGATATGATAACCTACATTGGGTAATTAGTAAATAGTATTAAATTTTAAGAACTTATTTAAGCAATTGTAGATAGTTTGAAGGAATTTGAAGGTATTTTTTATAATACTAAAGAAGAAATTCTATAGATAATATTTTTTTTCAAAATATAGAGTGACAAAGGCTAAATCTCTTAAATTTAGGTTCAAAGCCTAAAAAATTAGAGCATATAATATTAATGGGTGAATATTTCAAAATAGTCAATCCTTATATGATTAATTTTGACATTATAGATAAATAATCTGAAACTTTTTATGCATTATTTAAAAATCTCAAGGCTATATAAGAGGCTCCTAGGTCATCACCAAGCACACAACTAACTATAGTTGTTGCCACATCATCATAAGGTCCTTATTTCTCTAGATATGTAGTAATGCATACTCTAAAAAAACCAATTTTGATTCCTCAAGGAGCTACAATGGTCATTATAGTTACTCTAGTTCCAACATCTGTCACGCAACCATTTTACTCACATGAACACCACCCTAGATACATACATACATACATACATACATACATACATACATACATATATATATATATATATATGTATATGTATATATGCATAAATATATATGTATGTTTATATATATTTGTATTTATATATGTGTGTGTGTGTCTATATCTATGTATATGTACATACATACATATATACATACATACATACATAAATACATACATACATATAGACACACATATACATATATATGCATAGTATTTTTCATGTTCTAGATTAAGTGTAACTTGTGGTCTTAGATTTATTGGCTTATATGTATTACATTTTCGTTAAAGGATCTTATTTATGTACTCAATTTTCAGACATGCATGAATTTTTGATTTATAATTCTATAATTGGAAATGTAAATTTAGATTTTTCTTGGAGGATGAGGCATCCCCACCCCAAGCCTATATATATTTGTATCCTTCCAATCCCAAAGGGAGGAGAATTTCAAATCTTAAGATTAATAATAAATAATGAGGATTTATCTACAATCGATCTTGATGTGAAAATCTTGTTATTCTCTAAATTTATGATTTTTTAAGAAGTTAAATCAAAATGGTATCTTAATATTTTGGTTGTCTATGAAAATTATTTTTTTACATTTATTCATATTGTTTCGTAGCTAATTTTTAATAATTTTATGTAACAATCATAATATCCCTTTGTATATGTGTAATTACAATCTAAAAAATGTAACAACCTTTGATTATGTGCAATAAATTTCACTATATTCTTATTTCCTTAGAATTTTAACTATTTTTAATTGTTTGTGTTATAACAATAACTTACAGCAAGCATTTTCTCCTAATTATTTATCCAAACCCTAGATCAATATCTCATTTAGAAGGGATTCATCTTGTTTGATTCATAAACCTTCTTATCTAGCCTACCCTTCTTTTTTTTAGTCTATTTTTATCCTATCCACTTTAGGTTAGACTCATCATCAATCCAACCATCTCAAATAGGTCTATACACATAACATATCTAAACCATTCAAGGAAAATAACTACTCTACTCACTACTATTCCACCACCAAGTTTATAAAAACCAGTACCTTGTAACTCATGCCTTGGAGTGAATATTTAGTCACTAATCCAAAAATGTTAGAGGCTACCCCATAAGTTTATATGGAGTATGCGAACCCCACATCAATAAGAATTTATCTAGTGCTATAAGGAGGTCCTCATTTCTTTGAATAAATCACTTGATTTGTATGAGATATATAACTAGAAGCCTAACAAGGTCCACCTCATATACTAACCTACTATTCCCACATTTGTAATTCAATTAAAAATTAAGGTTAGATAAAGATGACCTATGAAAAATCTAGGCCCAATAATAATCTTGAAATATATGACCTTATCTTCCTCTATGTACAATATTCCTAGCTTGGTTATCTAGTTCCACTATATTTGTCCCTAAAGATGTGCATGTTCTACCTAGAAACCCTAAAAAACATCTTCTTTCATTTTCTCCTTGAAGAGGAAGGACTGCTAAAGAACATGTAAAGGCTTAAAACACTACCCTTGGGATATTTAATGTAACCCATGAATATGTATCAATCCATATTTTCCATTTTACCTTGAAATATGTTGTTTATGGTTGGTTCCTCAATCTCTTAAAAGACCCAATCACCTCTTAAAACTAATGTTAGAATACTTTTTTTACATAGTTTGGGAAATTTAGTAGCCTTAGTACATATAACAACACTTTTCAAGTATGATATGATAACCTAATGAACCAATTAGAGCTTTTAATTAAAGATTCCAAAATATGTATAGCCAAGTAGGCATTGATTATAAGCATGATGAGGCATTTACCCTTGAGACGTACACATGGGATTTAGATTTTATGACAATCATATTTATCTATAGAGCACCTAATATTTAAATGAACATTGATATACAATCGAATCCTTAGTCACAAGATTTATACCTACTTAATATTGGTCCTAATTTTCTAGCTCTCAACACCATTCCAAATGTTAATCACAATGTTGTGGCTCAATATAAAGACTAGGTATACATTCAATTGCATTTATATAATGATCCACCTAACCAACATACCAATTTACTCAACCATCTAGTTTATAAATCTAATTAAATAAAATCATAACCAATATTCGATACCAATCAATGTCACTATTACATAGGGTTCTACTTCTGATTCTATAATACTAAAACTATATGATATCCAATGAATGATATAAAAGTTAAGAAATGAGTTTTTAAGCATGCATAAATGAATGGGAAACATCGTGGGATATAATACTATTCCCAATTTTGTATATCATAGGTATAACATGCCTTTAAATAAACTTAGAAATAATACAAAGTAGTTTCCACTTAACAACATGGCATAAATAAACATCTTCGAAGCATCAATTCATAATTGGTTATAGATCTATAACACAATGAAACAAGGTGAGTTATACTGCATGTGATTTTACACCACTTTTAAAACATTTTAGAAAGATATGGATAAATAGGAAGGCTTTATAAATCAACCTAAGCCATCTTCCTCCATTACTCTAGGTCCTCCTACTATATCAATGGTTTTTGAGACATATGAATTATCATTCCTAGTGTAATATGAAAATTAACCTAATAAAAATACATATGAAATTCATTCGTTTTAGTATTTCTATAGGAACAACTATAATTTAAGGAACAAGCAAACTGATACTACTTCCACAGACCCAAACAATAGTGCTACTACTCCTCTACATCCTAAATCCAATAATAATCCACCTCTTTTAAAGGGGAAAATTTATTTTTATAACATATACACATAGATCAAAGGAGGTTATAATATCATTTAAATAATGAATATGCTCAAGGTGAATATCAATCTTCATGAGTTAGCTCAGATCACCAAATAGAGAGAGTTTTTACTCAAAGCTTTATCTAGGAGATCATCCATAGATAAGTCAAAGGTTATGAATTCAAACATGGTAATTTATAATGATAAAACTAAAGTACCAAATTTTATATCAACCATTATAACATTTAAAAATAATGTGCACAATTTTATTATTGACTAAGGTACCTCAACTAGTGTGATGCTTACAACTATATGCAAGAAAATAGGTTTGATTCTAGACAAATATAAAAGGGTTGTCCTATAAATCAAAAATTATTTTTTCATGTGTGTTTTGGAGTTAAAAAACATACACATATATCTTGTATATGATCTACATGTATAACAATACATAGATATTCTAATAATTCACATTCTAGAAGTTTATAGTTTGTTGTTAAGCTAGGATTGATAAAAAACACTAAATGGATACATTGATATAGTCTTCTTACACATGTGGATACCTTATAAATTAGTATCCAACCTGATCTAGGTTCATCAAGAACCAAAGATAAAGTAACTAATCATAGATTACAATTCCAAGAAAAATAAGGTTAATTTTTCATCCTCACATACAAGTGTGTATATGTTCACTAGCAAATAAGAACCTCATGAACAAGAATTTGAAGGTCCCTCCTAGTTATGTAATCTCCACTTCAGTGGACCTAGAAAAAAATAGGGTTTAGGTGTTGTCATAGATATGATCAACCCAACTAATAAATAATATCTTTTTGTATATAGGTTGCAATTCACTTACAACAATAATTGAGTCAAGTATGAAGCTTTAATCCAAGGTTTGTATCTTGTATTGAAACATAAGTCAAGAAGTTATAGATATTGAGTGATTAAAAGTTGTTCATCAACTAGATTAGAAATAAATATCAGTGTAAACTCACCTAATTGAATAATTATAAACACAAATCTTGGGACCTAATTAAATATTTTGAAGCATTAAACATTAGAGAATTCCCAATTGAAGAGAATAGAATGACAAAATCTCTAGTAGCTTCAACCACCAATTAGGAACCACTCCAAGAATCCATTATGTAGATAAATTATGTGGATTTGGTTCATTGTCCCTCTATCCTAAACAATTTATAAAACTTCAAATAATTGGATGATGACCAATAGATCATATAATTTATGAATAGTTTTAGAGCCTCTAGATTTAGATAATACATGAAAATGATGTTGAACCCATTAAAATGAAATATTTAGGTGAAGATGATGTATTATACCTAAAAGAGAGATAATTTTTATGGGTATGGTCTTATTAAACAATATTTTGATGTGGATCCATAAGCTCAAAATTAGAAAGAGAGTAAAGAAATTAAATATCATTTTGTCAAATGAAATTTGGGCACTGACCAACATACCCAATATGTGAACATTGGTCCACGTTGCACTAAAATTGAGAAACAAAACTTGAAGATTTTTCTAATAAAATATAGTGTTGTGATTTCTTTGACATATTAAGATCGAAAGGTCTATGATCCCAGGAGCATCACATGTACTATCCCATTGAAGATAAAACATAAGCCATTGGATTAATCATAAAGGCCAGTAAATCTAATTTTTAAACCTTTAATTTATATGAAATTAAAAAATATATTAGATTTTAAGATCATTTTTCTAATTATTCATTCTACTCAAATGGCCAATCTAATACTATTTAGGAATAATAATGGAAAAATCAAGTTATGCATTGATTTTATAAATCTAAACCAAGCCACAAAAAAGGATAACTATCCTATACCCTCCTTGTATTAGTTAATTCAAATGATTAGTGTATCTAATATTTTGTCCTTCATTGATTTATTATTAGGCTATAATCAATTTTTAGTAGAATAAGAATATAAAACGAAGTCAATGTTCACAACCAAGTGGGGAAATTTTGTATATAAAAGGATGCCTTTTAGCCTAATTAATGTAGGAGAAACCTTATATCAAGATATATATAGTTATCCATTTAAGGACTCATTTTCAAGTTTATAATCATTTATATGTATGACCCAACAATGTTTTCAAAAGATAGGGTTTATCATTTAGACCATCTACATAAATTATTTGATAGGTGTAAAAGATACAAAGTATCACTCAATCCAAAGAAGAGCATATTTGAAATCACTAATGTAAAATTGTTAGACCATGTCATCATGAAGGATTAGATATCCATTTACCCATAATGAATTCAAGAGACTTATAAACTAATTAATCCTAAAAAAAAAGAATTTAAGTCTTTCTTTGGCAAGAAAAAACTTGTAAGGAATTTTTTTTTTTGGTTTATAAATATTCTAAAGCAAATGAATGCCATGTTGAAGTGAGAAAATATAATTGAATGAAAAATTGAAGATAAGAAAAGTTTTTAGAACATCAAAACTACAATTTCTGAATTTCTATTTATGATCAACCCAAACTTTACTAGGTTTTTTTTTCCTTTATTCATTTACTTGAAAACACACTATATCAGTTGTGCTCACATAAAAGGTAGATGAAAAATGAACATCCAATTTATTTCATGATTACTAACCTTAGATATGTAGATTTAAAGTGTTTAATGATATAAAAACAAATATATTCATTGATAAAATATGTGAAGAATTTAGGCCTTACATTCTAAGGAACAAGATGTATGCCATTGTTCTAGACCTTGCTATCAATATCAAGTCTGGATAGAATGAATTGGGAAAAAGAAAAGCTAAGTGGATAGAAAAATAATAGGATTTTGATATTAAAATTATAATATCCAATATGGTATGAGTTCAATAAACTATTTAGGTCATGACCAATACTATTCCATGAATTTACATTGAAAAAAATAATGTGACTTAGGTGCTTATTGGTGATTGGTATGCCCACATCATCCATTAGTTACTCACATGTATATGTCCCCTTGAGCTTAGTAAAGAGTAGAGGTCATCCATTAGAATAAAATAATCCCATTATATTATAATAAATGGGGTCTTATACCAAAGAATCATGAAGGCATCTATTTGAGGTGTGTTTTAAAATAAGAATCCATAGACATCCTAGATAATCTACACCAAAATATAGGCAGTGAAAATCCCTTAGGAAATGAAATAACTCATAACATATTAAGGATTAGATAATAATAGCCTGTGATTTATAGATATTCTAACAATCATGTAATAAATTTCCATGAATGATAGGCATTTAGAAAAAAGGAAGTGCATGCTACCTGCCTTTTACAACTAGTCATTGAAGGATGCCAATTTACTCAACGGGGTCTTGAATTAATTGGATTAACTAAAAAAAATTCCTCAACAAGGAATTAATTAATCCTAGAAACCATTTATTATTAAACCATACAATAAATAAATTATAATCAATTTATCTTCAAATGAAGTGGTTGAATCTACTAATTATAATATGATGGATACCATCAAGAAGTCAACATAAGATAAAGCAATAGAATGGCATCTGCTACTAAAGGATACACTATGGGTAAAAAAATCAAGACACAAGCATGCCCTCAAGGCTTCACCATCTCTAATAGTATGGGGATAGAACCTAATTTTCCCCATCACTCTTAAAATCCCGATATACTAGTTTATGCAAAAATTCATGGGAGATGATGAAAAAATATATTATAGACTAACTGACATAGTCTAAATAGAATATGCACAAACTAAAGAACTACATAAATTTAGTAAGAACCAAGACATCTTCAATAGGTAATTTTATAAAATGTCTAAAATCAAGGCTTTTAGGATTTTAGACCTAGTGATTTTATGGGATAAATCACATAATAAAAAAGGACAACCTGATAAGTTCACTCCTTTATAGATTTGCCCATATCAAATATCTAAAATTCTAGGTAATAATGCATTCCACTTGAAGGACCTCTAAGGTAATGATCTATATTTTATTGTCAATGAATAGTTCTTAAAAAATTATATCATGGTTAATCTATTTAAAGACACCTCTAAATGATTATAAGTGGAAATATAGATCTAGGAGTAGATTAAATTTGCTATTTTTTTATATTAGTGTTTATTTTTTTCTACATTTTATTTTATAGTTAGTTGTTATTATTTATATTTTAGTGTTCCTAAAATTATACAAAAAAAAAATTGATTTCCTTTGTTATAATTATAAGACTTACAAAAAATAATTTTATGGTATGAAAGGAAGTACAATAGGCATACACCAAGATTTATTCTAATAGTACTTGAGGTTCTAACATTGAGGTATGTGTTATGAATAAATTAAGTTCTAGCTAGATTGAGTGAGTTCACTAGAAATTTGATATACTCATGCAAATTTTATAGTCTTTTTATTTCCAAAATATCAACTATAATATTAAATTCTAAAACTTTAATCAGAGATAATAAACATTGAAATGGATGTAAAATGGTAAGAACATATAGAATAATAAAATTTTATTTATACATTTACCCAACCAATGGTGATTCATAACCCTTACTCTATCTATGTTCCCAAAAAAATAATAATGCAAACTTATGGAAGAACGGTGATTCAAGTAATATCTACCAAGTCTATGGGCACACAGATAGTAGTAGATCAAGGCTTATAATGGAATTAGAGGTATCTCTACTGGGGATATGAACTCTTGATTGGTATAAGAGCAATGCCTAAACTTCCCTTACTATTTGATTATAAATATAAAATTAAAAAAAAACTTATAGTGTTTATTTAAGTCTTTTTTAAAACCCTTATAACAAGGGGAAAATAAATTAGTCAAAATCACACACATAGATCTTAGGAAAGAAAAGGGTTAGTATTTTTCATGGTTATGGAGGTGTCTTTTTCAAGGGACTAATTCACTTATTATTTCTTTGTTAGAACTAAATTTTTATTATGATGCATTACTAAGATTCTATGTTCTCAAATACTTAGGAGTATTTCCCCATCGATTCACTATTTTTTATGCCCTAACACACACACCCCCATTTTATGAATTCAAATAAGGACTTGTCACTATTTTAAAATCCTTATTAAAGGATGTATGAGCCTTATAATACATGGTAATCAATTTTTACATGCATAAATCTAAGGTTATTCTTGAGTTTTAAATTTAAATAATTCCAAAAGAAAGAAAATCCAAACTTACACATTATTTATGATTTATTTTTAAACTTGGATTATCATAATTATCTAAAATTTAACCTTATAATTTTTATTATCTAATGGATCTGATGTGGTACAATCTGGTAATTCTATCTTTTTAGGTGTACACAATATTATCTTGAAAGATATGAAAATTATCCATACCTATAGCTCCTAAATATTATGTTCCTCAAGTTTCTAGAATACCAAGATCAAGATAGGTGGTAGGATTACATTATCTATATCTCATCACATCCAAATTAATTTTATGTATATTTAAGGTAGTCAAGTCAGCCCAAGTTATCCATGTGGTAAGGGCACATTTAACTAGGACAAAGTTCATTCATGTAAAAATTGTAAGTCTATCGAGTCCCCAAGCTTTGAGAATTGAAATAATGGTTAGTGAACACTATAGAAGGAAAATTGAAATAATGGTTAGTGAATGGGGAGAAATTAAATCATAAGGGAAGAATTTCCTCCAATAACATAATAAAGTTCATACTAGACATTAGGATATCAATGGCACTCCTTAATAGGTTATATGGATTCCCTAGTAACACTTATGTGTAGGTATTATGGGTGCCATTATTGGATATTATTTTTACTTCAAACAAAATTATGACACTGTGAAAAATTATTAGGGTCAATTAAAGGGACAAATATTCATACTAGAATAAAGGTTGATAGATGATAATTTTTACATGATGTCTTACCTATTAGATGTAGTCATTGGTATGGTCCACAAAACTCATGGTGAATTATTGGATAGATCCATTGGGTACCTAAATAATATAATTTGTGATGACTAATATTTATTATATGTTTATATATATAAGATTAAAATTACCATTAGTTATGAGGATGATAATCCTCAAGTCCAACATGAAATCTATGGGATGTAGATGCCTAGGATATCTAAAAAATTTAGGAGTGTATCCAAAATGGGAGATTATTAGTACTACCTAAATTGTAGCATCATTAGGAATGATACAACCAAATCACCCCTTTATATTTTCAATGACACATCATAAAAATGTGCCATAACAAGATATTTCACACCAATTGTATAACATTATGGAGGATAATCTTAGTATTACACACTATGATTATTACCACAATACTCCCTTAAGTATTAGCTAAATTCAATTCACCATAAGGGAAAACTTCAATCAAGTGGGAAAGGTGAGGGCTCACTATAATTTTAAGGTGGCCCAATATATATAATGGGAACCTAAATAGATAATTAATAATTATCTTAAATTCTTGAAGTAGAGAACATGGGTCACCATTAGATATGGTCACCAAGGATATCATATTTATGAATGCTTTAGATTATTATGAAGTTGGGACCCTTATGAATGATAATGAGATGCCAATGGTCATTAATTAATACATCCAATATGACCCATAAATCACTAAAGAAAAATAAAATTAAATAATAAAGGAATAAAAAATATCACAAAGTCATTAGTGGACTCAACCTCATCATAAAGACCTAACCAAATGAGATCAACCTCCATCCCACACAAAAGAAGAAACTAATATATTAGAATGAGAGAGTAGTAGTCAAAAGGAGGAGAATCTCAAAATTAGGAAGGATATTTTCAATGGTCTCCTTAGTCCTCATTTGAGATCTAATCATATATTTGTTACCACTTTGGTAAAAATAACTATAGTTGTGAATAATTCCCTCCTCTATATAGACACACAAGCGTATTCTCTTGGTCACCTTTGGTTCCACTTACTTTGGTCACACAAGTAAGTCTCCTTGAGTTTCTATAAATTTATTTATCATATATATAATCTACTCCTCCTTCCCCTTGAAACATCTCTAGTGAGTACATATCCACCCATTAACATAAGTGAGTGGACATCTCCTCAAGTATTCCCTATCATGCTGGTATCCTCTCCATCCACTCTTGCTTCCATTATTGTTCAACTACCCATCCCACTAACCATCCACAGTAGTAGTTCATAATAATATGGATATTTGATTGGTTTCATATTCCCATTCATATCTTATTACCCCCATAATTACTCACCAATAAATATCCATATTTCTTCCATCTCCTTCAAAATTTAATAATTGGAAGAAAGATGATCATTAGGTCTAGCTTCCCTAGAAGGACCCCTTGATGAGGAAAAAATTGAGGAAGAGTATGGACATGTAACTTTAGTAGTTGATTATAAAAGAGATAATTAATAATAAAATTTAGAAACTAAGAAGGGATGAAAACAATAATTAAGTGAAGCAAGAGTTTAAGATGAAACATAGGAAAAGGCAGAGCTAGAAAAGGCAAAATCCATAAATCTTGAGAAGCTTGATAGAATAAGAAACTCCACCTATAGCACATGTCTAATATATTATTACTAAATAATAGAGGCAATCACTTAATAATTTATTTTATTCTTTTTATTATTCCCATATTGTTATAGATACTAAAATTGTTAATTTACCACTTGCTAGTCCCAAGTCACAAATTGTCAGTTCTATTGATTCTTCCATTCTTTCTACTCCAACCCAAATAATATATCCCAAAAAGAGAATATATTTTGAGAACTTAGTTACTGTATATTTTTAATCCATGAATTCCACCTATCTCTTTAAAATTCTCCACTCAATTGGAGCTACCATTTCCTAAATCTTCACCCACATAGTCTTCCATAATGACAATTTTGAAAACCCCAAGCTAGATGAAGTATGTGGTATAAATCAAACCTTAGAGGGAAGTATCTAGATGGAAAATAATTATTTATTCACCACTTTAATTTCCCATCCAAATTAGTTCCTCAATATCACCTATAATGATTACTTCACCTCCAATGATTACACCACGTCCTACTTCTATAGGCCCCAATTAACCTAAATAATAAGGGGAAAGCATTGTGCCCTAATGGGTTAAAGAGTTATTGGGGTTGGAGATATGATATAAAAGAATTGGTCCTCATATATTTATAGTCTCTAACCATTTTGATAATCAAATTAGTATCATTCAAAGTTAAGGAGAAGGAAAGGGGTGAAAACTAACACAAGGGAGGAAATATTGATAGAATAAAGGGAAAACATGTTTCTCTTGGCAAAGAATCCCAAAAGGAATCCAAATGACCCCATAAAATATGCATTGTATTTTTTTATCTTTCATAAATTTAACTATGGAGGCCATGAAAAAAATGTATAAGATTCAATAATAAGCATAATGCAGGTTGTTACAAAGACAGATCATTCATGCCCCACAAGAAATTGTGGATGATGTCATATGTATAGCCAAAAGGTTGTACAAAATTTTGAATATAATTCAATTCTCCAGGGGTGAATCTTAGCCTAAAAGGGTAAAGGTGATAAAAATTTGGCACCAATTAAGATAATTTGAAAAGAGAAGCAAATTCCTAGCTTAGTGCATGATAAATAGTGCATATAATCACTTAAACCTAATGTCTATCTAGGATGGTGCATGGTATTTAAATTATGTGATTTCAAAGATGGATGGTTCCTTTAATTTGCATTCATAAATGAAATCCTTGATAGGGTAGTTTAAATGACAATAAATTGAGGCTTCATAGATCTTATAAGATATGAGGGTCATGGGTATGATAACATCCATTAGATAATTAGTAAA
>JARHVA010003733.1:217500-255000 GCA_037957365.1 Torreya grandis
TAATTATGTAAGGATTATTTCCTCAAACACAATATCCTTCATTCCATTTATTTCTCTATAATAGGGGAGAACTTAAGATTTTTGAATACATAAAATTGAATTAGTCAATATTTATTTTGGGAAGAATTCAAGGGGATATATAGAAATTTGTGTCAAAATGCATGGTTTTTTTAGTAAAAAAAAAGAGAAAAAATTAATACACTAGGTATTATATAGCCATTATCCATCGCTAGCCAACAGTGATAGGAGGTTTCCATGGATTTAATTATAGGTCTGACGAGGTGTGAAGGTAAAAATTTCATCATGGTATTTGAGGATAATATCACAAAATATGCATATTTCTTCCTTATCATATCAGTTTATAAGTATTACATTAGCTATTTAATTTCTCAATACATTTCAAAAGTTTCATGGTACCCTCATAAACACAGTAATTGATTATGACCCGATATCCACTAGCAACTTTTGGACTAAGTTATTTTCATGTTTATAAACTCATTTGACTCATAGATCATCTTATCATCCTCAAAATGATGGGAAAATAGAGGCTATAAACAAATTCCTATAAGAGTATCTATGTTGTTTTGTATTAGAGAAATAAGAATATTGGGTCTATTAGATGCCACTAACAAAATTATGGTATAACACTTCCTTCCATACCTATTTTAAGATGTATCACTTTGTGGCACTTTATGGATATCATCCCCCATCCACCAACTCATATTGGAAGGTTCATCTTAAGGTTTGAAGTATTGAGGAATAGATTAAACATCAACTAGATGTAGCAACTAGTTTAAGGGATAATTTAGAAATTACACATAATAGGATGAAACAACAAGTGAATCAAACTAGTAATGAGAAGAATTTTTATATGGGTGATTATTTATTTTTAATTGTAGCCATATAATTATATTTATTTTAATCAACATAAAAATGATAATAAACATTATCATAAGTATTATGGCCCTTATTAGATCCTAAAAAAATTGGTAGTATGTCTACAAGCTAAAGCTACCCTAATCCACTCACATATATCCTATATTTCATGTATATTTACTAAATAATGTAATTGGATATATATTTTATATGCAATCTAAGTTACCTATACTAGATTAATAAGGTAAAGTCATTATGTAACCTGAGGAGATCCTTCACACACACACAAAGGGTATTAACAAGAGAGCTTAAGGATTATCTGATCAAGTGGAAGACCCTAAATCATGAAGTTGTAACATGGTAATATGAAGCTTTCCTTAAAAAACATCTTGAGATTGTTCAACATTAAGGATAATGTTGTTTTTAATGTGAGGGTCATGATACACCCTTAGCCTAGAATGTGTATAGGATATGTGTGGCTAATTTATTGATTACATGACTTTCATATTATTTTATTGCATTTCACTATATTATTAGTATGGTCAATCTATAGAATAAACATGGCTAAGTAGAGTATATATCATATTTCAAAATTTCCCTAAAAATGGTTCATTTATAATTATCAACTATTCTTATCTTTTGTTAATTATTATTATGGATTTGATTATTCTTCTCTTAATTCTACAATATATTATTCCATTATTTTTAAACCTATAATTAATTACATTATATTTTCAATATGATCACTATTTAAAAAACAGACAAGATAATAGTATAAATTGATAATATTGTACAATAGGTACTTGGAAAAAAATGATTGGATATGAAATTAGGACCCAAGATATTAAATACCATATTTTAAGTCATGCCCATTAATTTATACTATAAAAAATCTTGGGTCAACCTTGAAAATCTATTATGAGATTAATACAATCTACACTACATGTATGCTTTAAATTCATGTATAATGAACATTTGTAAACATGTGATGCAGATAATATATCCTTCAAATATTTCAAAATGATACAAACCAATAATGAAGGTAACTAAAAATCATATCCTATTAATTATTCCATAGTGATTCCATCATATATTATCTAACAAATAAAAATAGACATATGAAGTTGGAGAATTGAGTAAATAAAATTATATAGGGCCAATTACAAATATGATAATGAATGAAGATGAAATAAAGGAATAATAAAATAATGTCAAACAACACAGATAGGTGATACCATATCTACCTTTATTTGTAAATTTAGAGGATCTATATCATATATACATATAATATGCTGACAATGATAATGGTAATAGTGAAATGCAAGTGAATATAGATGGTTATTTATCCGGGTTAAGTTTTACACCTATTGATTTAAATGATTATTTGTCTCATAACATTTATTCACCTATTGGTCTTTGATAGTTTTCATATAATTCATATATAAATCATATCTATAAATCCAAATTTTCTACCCAAGAACAATCTAAGATGGATGATGTATATACAATACTTCAAGACAATAAAAATATTAGGAATGTAAATAATTATTGTGATATTAGCTCACAACAAGAGCCTCAAATGCTAAGTATAGAAACAAGGAAAAACTTATAAAAAATAAATGAACCCATAAAAAAAATTATTTCATATTTTAAAATGTATCAAAATTAAATACCTAAATTTACGGAAGAACATCATCAAGAACTTTGTACATTTTAGCTTGTTTGGGATACTAGATCTAGATAGATCAATAAGAAACTTGTTTAAGATTAATTTTATAATCAAATGGTAATTAATGAGTGTGGGAAGTATTTAAACAACCATAATTAAGTTTATAATGTCATTACTCATTCATATTTGGTCTTTATAATATGTTTCTAGTTTTCCCTCCAAAACCAAGAAATTCAAATTTTGAATTTGTAACTAAGATTTTGGGAGGTTTTATTATGTTTATAACATCTTATTAATTTTATGATAGACATTGAGGGTATAAATACATGTAAAAAATATCATTAATAAATAATATAACATACATCTATCATTAAATCCATCTAAAGCTCATTTAACATTGGAATATGACAAAGTAAGCATGTTTTGAAAAGTCTCAAGGAAGTTGAGAGATTTTATACGTCTATTACAAAAAAATTTGAGATTATAGAATTAATTAAATATGGATATGGATTTAAAAATTAATTAATGTGACTAATAATAATAATTAAATTATAAATTATAATAGGATGAGTGGAGAAGGGGGATAGGAGGTTAAAGGATGGTCTCTAGGTTTATCATGAAGAAAATTGGGGTTTGTAAGAAGATTTTGAAAATAAATAAATGAAGAATATATTTTGTCGTTATTATTTTTTTAAATTATTTTATTAAATATATTTTGATGTATTTTCATGATTAATTCACATTTTTAATGCTTTTTTATGTATCCTTTAGCTAAAGTTATCATAGGTCTATATTTTGTTACATAATTGGTATAAAAAACAATGGTTTTATGTATTTTATGATTATTTATGATTGTTTATGATTTAATAACACTTAACATGGTTATATAAACTGGAAAAGGGATCCATATAATTAAAATAAGTCCTTTAAAATCTTTGTAAACTAAAATTATCTAAAAAGCATTGGTACCCAGGTCTACAAATACAGTCAAACAATGCCAATCAGGTGTTTAGTGATTGCTTTTAGTAGTTAAAGGTATGTTCAAGAAAAAAAAGTGGTATAAATGGTAAGTTAAATTTATCATATTATTTTTAAGTCTTAAATAATCTAAAACTATTGGTTTAATGTGAAAATTCCCTTTATATATGCTCTCGACATGTGACAGTCATTTTAGCCCTAGATTGGGGTTTTAAGTCACCTAAATGATTATAAAACATTAAAAAACTAGTCAAAATTTATAAAAATTTCTATGGATGTGTTATATAAGATATTATAATATATTTAATTTTTTTCATATGTTGTATATCCATTATAATAAATATAATTGTGTTTTCATTTGTGCAGGCCTATATAAAGGCTTAAAATAGGGCTAGTTGAGGATCAAATGCTTATAGTTTGATAACCAAACATCTAAACAATTAGGAATGTTTTGGAATTATATTAATGTATTATTTAAATCATTTTAATTTTTTAAAATAATATAATAAATAATAATTAGTCAAAGCTTGGTTAGTAGGTCTATGCAAAGAGCCTAAAACCATGTTTCAATTTGTATTTATTTCAAATAAAGCTTTGGTTTGATAATATAGTGTGTGTATTGAGTAATAAAAATTATAAAATAATATAATAAACCTCATTAATTAATATTGAACATAATTATTTAATCTAACCTTCTTTTGAGATAAATTTTTAGACTTACAAGATTGATCTAAGGCATTATATTGTTTCCTAATTTAATATTACTAAAGGGAGGTTCTATAAAGTTGTGAGGTGAGATATATGGCTTAAATATAAATTATAAAATATTATAGTATTAAAATTTATTATTAACTAGGATTATAATATCCATAAAATAATAATAACAACCATTAAATAAGGCCATAAACTTGTTGACAATTGAGAGAAAGCCTTAAAAGATTGTTTGTGTGTTTTGTGGACAAAGTTGTAGGGGAGATATCCTTAATAATATTAAGGATATTTTTAAACATTGAGGAGGATAATATTGAAAAACTGTTGAATAAATGAGATTAATAGACTAATAAGGCTACAAATCTTGTTGGATAGACTTCGAAGATCATTTGTAAGAAACCTTGAGAAGTCTCCTTACATCACAATGGTATCATTGCTCAATAAGAGATATTTTGAAGAGAATGTGAAGAAATAAATTTATATTTCATAAATTAAATTTGGTACATTGAGAAGTGTGAAATAAATTTGAGAAATTTAAGAAAGGTTCAAGCAATTTTAAATCCCATTGAGGCTTGAGAGGAAGGTAAGAGTGCATTGAGGATCAAGAGGTAGTGCTAAGGTGGAAAATACTTGGATATAAAGTTAATAAAACAATGTTAAAAATAGTTGGGTGAGCTTGAAATAAGAGTAATTGGGTGTAAATATACCAAAGAGGCTTTGGGTGAGGCATAAAAGAAATAAAAAGAAATAAAAGGAATACCAAGGAAAAAGAATGAAATTAAGAAATATGAGGAGGATATTCAGAAACAAATAGACGAGTTGAATTAAGATTTAACATGTTTGATGAAACATATATAAGAATTAAACCAATCAAGATAATAATTATTCATATGAATGAATAAGGTGGTCAAATAGCTGATTATGTATATTTTAAAGAAAATAAAGAGGTAATAGATGAGTATAAGTTTGAAGATGTGGATGAAGATGTTAGAATCTCAATCTAATAAGGAATAAGAAGAGACAATCAAGTCTCAATGTTTTATTTCTAACATTAAGTTTGAATGTGTGTTTTCAAGTACACATGTAGATGAAGATAGTGTGAGGTAAGAGGCATTAAATATTGAAAAATATGAATAAGATAAGGTGATAAAGAATCTTGAGAAACTAGTTTTATAGATTTATCATGAATAACAAGAGAAAATATTGATCCTCAACCAAGAGGATGAGAGTAGATCCTATAAAGAGTCAATTAATGATGAAGAGATTATAAAGATGGAAGAGTTGGAAAGACAACTTTATGAATAACATGAGAATATCTTGATAAAGAATATATGTGTCAGACTACAACCTACTTGAAGAAATCCTTTAGTCTTTAAAATATTATTTTATTTTTGTTAAAGATGTTTTTTTATGCAATAATGGATATGTAAAGGTAATAAAAACTTCATTTCCATATGGGGGATCAAAGATATGAGACACAATAGTTTAACATAAAGAAATAAGAAGAATAAAAAATTAAAAATCCTCATGAAGAATACCATTTGGAGAAATAATAAAAAAATCATGAAATTGTCTTGTAAGATAACAATATGGCAAGGTTCTCATGTGAATAACCTAGATCATATTTTTTTTAAACATGGAGGAAAAGAATAATTATGGACAATGCATGAAAGAAGAAATAGATGATTGGTATGTGGAAATGGCATATATTATGAGAGATATGATGAAGTAAATTAATATTCATGAAGAGTTAATAATGTAATAATATTGGTACTAGTTGAGTAATGATAATGGAGGCTTTGACAAGTCAAAGGTTGGTGGAGCATAAACTAGTAACATGGAATGGAAGTTGAGTTTGAAATCAACTAATGAATATGTATAAGAACCTAATGTTGAAATATTTGAGAATCATGAAAAAATTTCTAATAATTAATAATAGTTGAAAATTACTCAAACATGTAATAAGTAAATTATTTATTATTTTTATGATTTTTTTTTATGTTCAGGTATAGAGAAGGAAACAAAGAAGAGATATAAGTGTGGATCAAAATTACATGTCCACATGTATGAAAAACTAGTTGAATAAGATATAAAATAAAAATAAAAATTTAATAATTTAATCAAGTATAAAATATCTCATGAACATTTTCAATCGCAAGAGTTTGATGCAGGAGCATCATCAAGAACTATGTACATTATAGCTTGTTTGAGATACTAGGTCTTGATAGATCAATAAGAATCCTGTCTACTATTTATTTGATAATAAAATGGATATGAAAAATTGTGTTAAATATAATAATAACCATCATGAAGTTTATAATTTAATTAGGAATTTATATTGTTCTTTATAGGATGTTTCTATTTTTCCCTCCATAACCAAGAAATTCAAAATTTAAATTTGTAACTAAGAATTTGAGAGGTTTTTTTTATGTTTATAAGGTATTATTATTTTTATGATGGACCTTGATGGTATAAATCCATGAAATAAATATATATAATCACTAATCTAATGTACATATATATTTAAATCCAATGACGGGTCATCCAACATTGGAGTATGAAAAAGGAAACAAGTTTTGAAAAGTCTCAAGGAAGTTAAGAGATTTATTAGGTCTATACAA
Source organism: Torreya grandis (assembly GCA_037957365.1). Classification (NCBI taxonomy): domain Eukaryota; kingdom Viridiplantae; phylum Streptophyta; class Pinopsida; order Cupressales; family Taxaceae; genus Torreya; species Torreya grandis. The sequence continues at coordinate 224,356 of JARHVA010003733.1, forward strand.
CAACAAATAAAGTCTATAAAATTATTTTCATAAGGGTAATTATTTAAAAATTAATTAAATATAATAATAACCATAATAATTCAAGGATAAATTCAAATAGGATGAGTGGATAAGGGGTATAATAGATTGAAGGATGGTCTCTAGGTCTGTCATGAAGAAAATAGGGGTTTGTAAGAATATTTTGTAAATACATGAGGTAAGATTAGATTTTTTTGTGATTATTATTGTACCTTAGCTTATTTTTTGTGTTTTTTATATTTTTTAATGATTCATTCATCCTTTTGAATTCTTTTTTGGTGTATACTTCAGCAAAAGAGATCAGAGGTTTATATTATACTACATAGTCAATATAAAAAGTAATGGTTGTATGTATTTTATGTTTTTTTATGATTGAAGAACACATAAAATGGTTAGATAAAATAGTAAATGTATCCATAAAATAAAAATAATTCATTTAAAATATTTATAATTTGAAATTCTTTACAAATAGTTGGTTCTTAGGTCTACAAATATAATCAAACAATGAAATCAAGTGTTTAGTGATTAATTTTACAAATTAAGGGTTTGTTCAAGAACCAAAAGTGGTAAAAAGGGTAATTAAAATGGAGTATAGTATTTTAAATTCTTAAATAATATAAAACCAATGGTGTAAGGTTAAATTTCCATGTATATCTACTCTCAATCTATGGTAGTCTTGTTAACCCTAGTTTGGGATTTAAAGTCACCTAAATGCTCATAGAACATAAATGAAATGGTAAAAAGTTATAAAACTTGATATATATGTGTTAGATAAGTTATTATAATATATTTAAGTGTTTTTATATGTTGTATATCCAGTGGTGGAGGCTTATACAAAGGCCTTAAATAGGGTTAGTTGTAGATCAAATGCTTAAAACTTGATCACCAATCATCCAAACTATTGGTAAAATTATGTAAAGATAGTGATTGATGATTGAAAGGGTTTAAAGGTTTTTGAAGTTTTTTTAATCATATAATAAGGAATAATTATTCAAAACTCAGTCAATAGGTTTGTAAAAAGAGTCTAAAACTATGTTTCAGTATGTCTTTGTTTCAAATATAGCTTTGGTTGAAGAATGGAGTGTTTTTTATTGAGTGAGACAAAGTATGAAGTAGTATAAGAAACATATTAAATTAATAAATAGCCTATTTCTTTAAGCTAATATTATTTTTAGATAAGGTTGTAGACTTGCAAGATTGATCTAAGATAATATATTGTTTCCTAATTCAATATTAATAATGAAAGGTGCTACAAAGTTGTGAAGTGACATAGAATGATTCAATATAAAGGTAAACATATTATCACATTAAAAATTTATTATGAATTGGGATGTGGATATCCATAAAATAAGACTAGGAGCTAATGAATAAGGCCATAAGCTTATTTACAATTGAGAGTAAGCCTAACAATATTATTTGTATGTTTTATGGACAAAGTTGTAGTGGAGATATCCTTGATGATATTAAGGATATTTTGAAATATTGAAGAGGATTTCATTGAAAAACGATTTAATGAAAGATATTAATAGAACAAGAAGGATACAAATTTGGTTGGATAGACACATAAAACAATTTGTAAGATACCTTGAGATGCCTACTTAGATCATAAATTTAACATAAAAATTTAATAAATAATTTGGATTTCATAGATGAAAAAAATTACATAACTTTTAAATTAGAAAACACTCGACAAAAACCATGATTCATCTTTAAAATGTTTGTTGATAAAAAAAATATAGTCCTATAACTACCACTAGACATAGAGTAGTGGGTAGGTTATTACATCAAGAGGGAAAATAATATTATGATTACCATAGAATCATTAGACTTGAAACAAACAATTAAAAATCATTGAAACAACTAATTTGAAAAAAAATAAGAATGAAGGGATCATAAAAGTAACAAAGACATAATAAGAGCCACCTATATTTAATCAAACTTGCTATAATAGTAGATGTGCAAAAATTACAAGCATAGATGAAAGGCCATTTTTACCATCCAAGTGTTTTAATAGAATGAGTATAAAAAATAATTTAAAATTGATACAAAATATGATCTAGATACATATAAAATTACATTTATATAATATTGGAGTCATGATACAAAGCAAAGACATCTCATACAATGTGAGGGATTAGTAGGATGCATTACATTACCAAATGTTTATGGCCCAATGCTTGTGGATGCACTAATATTTTTTATGATAAAAAGATTTTAAAAAATTATATATTATGTAAAAAAATTGTTAGATAATATGGAGGATATGATAAATACACATAATAAGTGCATTACATTCAAAAAAGAATATAGTATAATCAAAATCCACCATGAAAAAACTAAAGAAAATCAAAGAGGCAAGGATCCAATATAAAGTCCAATTATAGAATTAACTAAAATAGAAAATTAGACATCATATACAGAGGAACAACATGTGATGCACATGTGTAGGATTTGATAAAGAACAAAGGAAAATAAGAATATTATACATGAACAATGGCATGATGATAATAATGATGATTATATTTGGTCATTTGATAATATTTGATATTTAGATTTTCACACTCTATTTAATATTTGTATTATAATTTTCACATTATTCATAACATTATATTTAAAAATACAAAAATATAAATTGTTTTATAAAAATAAAAAATCAAACCTATATATGACATTAGGTTAATGTACTCTATTTTATTTGTGTTATTAATTGAATTAGGGTATATTACATATACTTTTTAATATGGAAATATATTTCACAATGTACATGCTTTTAGGAAATATAGGTTTCATATGACATGGGCATTCATATATGGAACATTCTTACACGTGGTGTGCTACCTTTCCTACATTGAAGCCATGCATACATTGGGGGCATTACTTTGGAACATCTATGCATGTTACATATTTATATGATCATTAAATTAATTATATTTATCTAAATTATATTTATTATACATGTATTTCCATTTATTATAATACTTATATTCCTATATGTATTATTAATTTAAAATATTTTATGATTACATACATTGATAGTGTAGACTAAATCTGCTTATTTTATGTGTGCTTGTTGTTATCATTTGTTTTATTGTGTGAGAATTGTGTGTTACATTATTTAAATGAATGGATTTTTTTATTTTATTATTTTTTTGTGATATTTGAGTGTTTATTATTATTTTTTAAATATTTTCTTGTGTGACATTTTAATGTTCATTGTGTGTTTGGCTCTTACCTTCGGTGACATTTATTGTTTACCATTGATTATTTAGTGTGTGTAGTTTATTCCTTGCATGAAATTTTATTTTTCATTATGTGGGATATGTCCTTGTGTGAAATTTATTTATCATTATATGTGGATCTTTCCTTGTGTAAAATTATGTGTTCATTGAGTGTACTATGTGTGACTCTCTTTCGAAGTGACATTTAGTGGTATTATTTTTGCATCGCTTGTGTGTGTCATGGTCATGAAACTGTGTGCCTATATATGGATACAAATAGTAATTTTGACCTACATTTTGGTTTCATCTTCTATAATATACATATTTTTACATTTTTTATGTGTCAACATCTATGTCATGCATCTTCCTATGGGTCTTATTATTCAACGTGTGTATTTGTGATGACTACTATTACATGCATAATTTCAATATATATATTTACATGACACTTTTATGCATTATAATAAATATTTTATATGAGATTTGATGATCTAACCATGATATAATGACATATTCACATCATGTTTTCACATGATTTACATCATTACATCTTTATATATAGCATGATATGTTAACATTTTTTTATTTTGAGATGAGTCATATGTAGGCTACATCCATCACCTCAAAAAGGGGGCATATTATTTGTCTTGTCATATATATTTGATCCTTCATACCAAAATTTTCATATTTTTATACATATTAAACAATGTAGAATGCTAATATTAGGTTATATTATTATATGGGTTTAGGTTTTGAGGTAGATTAAGGAAAATTTGGTGGAATATTCAATACATATGCAAAACATTTATAGGTACATGAGTTATAAGTTATTAAATTTATTATATTTTTTGGAAGATTGAGATTTATATTTATGGAATTAAATATCATATTGGGACATTTTGTTTAGATTATGAAGCATGGATGTTGTTCATGCATTTACTTTTACATTTGTAAGTTGACAATGAAGGTATTAAAAGTAGCACTATTAATCTAAAATTCACCTATAGTGGATGATTAATTATATTAATGTTTAATTATAAACATAGTATAGGATTCACCTTTACATACAATCCTAGTATGGGGATCCATTTTTCCCATTTTGAACTTATTATAGTACAATATCATTTAAATGGGTATTACATTTGAGGTTCTGCATCACTCAATGGATAATAAGTTCTCAATATTCACGAGATTTTGGAAGTTTTCTTCCCAATTCATGTTTAAAAAAATTTAACTTTCCTTGGAGCATAATATCCCTATATTTTAATGTTGTATAATGACTCATAATTTACCTATAGGTTTACTCCAGTTCTCTTCAGATTTCAAATGTTTCATTTCATCTAATTTGATTCATATTTCATATCATATATGGAAATTGGTTGTTTCATGTTGAAATGTAGGTTTTAATGTATAAATATGGACACTTGGATACTTCTACCAAATAAAACATGTTGTCATACACTAAGTTACATAATTTCTTTATCCTTTTACTATAGTATTTTCAATACTGTAATAAAAGGGGGTCCATTTTAAATACCAAAGTATGGTATTATACACTTAAAAATGTAATTTTTAACATATATTTACCTTACGTGAATTATTTATACATTTATAACTCTTTTACACAATCATTACTCATTAACTTTTGTATGGGATTGACCTTCCCAATTTTATATCAATCAATTACATGATTTCCTCGGGCTATGCTTAACCTACATGTTTTCCTAATCAAACTATCTATATGTCATCATATAACATATTATTTTACATTAGACACCTTAATTTACATTTAGATAGATATATATTATATCTTTCCACTTGTATAGGATCTATCTATGTACCTTTTCTCATGATAATTGTGGAAAATTTTACCCAAAGATTTAGATATTTATACACACTATGACTAAGCCTATTCCTATGTAAAAATCACATATTTATCACATACTAAGAATAAATTTAAACATATTCACATTGATATATATAGCCTTTAAGTTTTCAAATTGTAAATCCCTCAAAATAGTAGGCCCTACCCAAGATTAAAACACCCAAGCCAATTAAATTTTATGCATTTACAATAAAAGTTACAATTCACATCCATACTAGAGGATCATTATTGTTCACGTACACTTAGATGGTAGAAATAAGTGTTTGATCCCTCTTCAGAATATTGTAAACATAGGCGATGATCATTGAATTAGAAGGGGACGTTTTTGGTCATCTCAACCCATATTTTCCATTTATTTTTGTAGGAAAATCTAGTGTCAAAAGTGGAGTTAGGGTTTCAAGGAGAAGGAGATGAAATTATGAACTTGCATAAAACAAATATATTTTGATATTTCATAAAACTATGGGTTGTAATAATTTGTAGTGACATATATCAGAATACTCTAGACCATATTACAAGGATGTTTCCATTAAGGATTAGACAATTGATTTTTGTAAGTATTGTGTTGCTACCAAACTCATGCATGTAGATCCAAAAAGTAAATTTTTATAATAAAGAAATTATAGGATGATATAAGATGGATATTAATTAATGAGACTAACCAATGGACTAAAATTTTAAAATCCAAATATCTTGATGCAAAAGAGAGCACCATGTTACTAGTTAAAAATAAATTTGTTAGAGGTTCTTTATTTTTGAATTATCTTATTACTAGTAAAGAGATTATTATTAAAATAAGTAAATGGAATATTGGTAATGGTGAAAATACCAAATTTATTAAAGACTCTTGGATTATAGACTATCCCTTGATAGATTTAGAACTATGACATCAAATTAGTTTACCAATATCAATTATTTATGGTTCTAAATTAGCTTATTACATTCAAGTCTTTGATAAAAGTAAGGAGTGATTAAAAATACAAGTAAAAAAATTATGTCATGAAGAGTTATCCATAGTTAATGTTTTAAATTTCCTTATCATATGTTATCATATTTTGAATATGATGAAAGAAGATGAATTGGTTTGGTATAAATATTTTGATTTGAGTTATAGTGTCAAATATAGACATCACTTTTTATTTATGGGCCCTTACATGGTTTCCCTTATGTAATATTATGGTTTGAATATTTAATAAATAAATTAAATATATTCCTTTGGTTATTAGTTAAAAAAAAATCTCATAATGGATAATCATAAAAAAAATGGGTTAATTATTGTTGATATATTTTAATTATTTGAGGATGAGGAGGAATTGGTCTTTCATTTAGACATGGGATGTTTTTTTTATTTCAAGATTTGGGGAGGAATTATTAGTAACTATTATAACCCAAATTTTCACCCTAGATAATTCAAGTATACCTTCTCAAATTTATAATAACATGGAACTATCTCTTCTTGTAGACAAGATACTACAAGAGATAGATCTCTATATTTGAAAAGGCTAGCTCCCTTGATCTATCTTTTAGACTCACAAATTACACTAGGATAATAAATATTGAGGGTGAAAATGGAATATGGAAACATAAATCAACCTAAATTAATGAAGGTGATAAACTAAAGATAACTCCCCCAAAAACACTTGCATCTGTAGTAAGAAAGAAGACTACTAAAACTGACCTCAACTCAATGTTATTATAACATAAGTGTTTCTAAAATGATGTATATTAATATGAATATTCAAATGTGGGTGAAAACTATGTATGATACTAGACACTACTAGTCTCTCTCATACATCAAAACACATTTAAATAACACATACACTTCATGAGACTTGTTAGAAGAGATGTTACTACTCACATAATGCATACAAGAGAAGAATGGAATCAAGGAAAAGACACTCATTACTTAGCATCCAAATACACTACTTGACATAATTAGACAATAGTTGTATATAAAAATTCAAATTTATAATCTTTATTAAAATGCAAATCAAGATTTCAAATTAGCAGGGCTTTGCCATACCAATTGTAGATCCCTACAAATGCCAAAAAGCCTTGAATATATAGAGTATATGAGAAGAGAGAGAATAATAGAAGATAAATAGTTAGAAGGAAAAATTTAAAGACTTGGAAACTAGTTAAAATTCAATAGAGTGAAGTGTAAAATATATCATTAAGGCCTCTTGTATATGTGTCAATCACAAACATAACATCTTCCTCAAGTTGGCATAGAGATCTTAATTTTTCTTATTGAAACTACCTTATTGCTTAGGAATCCACTTAACTATCTCAAACTTCCATAAAATAATTTAAAACATGTTCTCTATCTAAGGAATTTGGAAACAAGATATTGAAAATCATCTACACCCTTCAACTAGTAGCCTCACCTTTATCACTTGTCATTCACTTTATTATAACTCTTCACTAGCCCTTTAGGTCTGATTCTTCACACTTAAACTATAATGGTTGTAGTTATTAAAATAATCTAATTTCAAGGATGTATGAAACCTTTTCAATACCTATTTTTCCTCTCGTCTATAAAATAGACCTAAAAAGACTTAGTGTCACTCTTCTCACTATCATACTTAGGCAATCACATTTATTCTCACTATGCCATTCAAGACTACCTATAAAAGGTTATTTCATGAATTACCTAGGTTGTATATGAGTATGATTATTTATAATAAGTCCCCATACACCTTTCATAATGGGCTTCACTCATTAGTTTCCTTATGTACTTGTAAAACAACTTAAATCTTAAAAAAGATAGAGAATTAGTCCTATTTATATAAGTGATGGTATGTAAAAAGTTTATGAAAAGGATCTTGGGAGAGTTATATACATTTCCAAAACACTTTCAATGCCAATTTTCAACTTTTATATCCATATATCTTCATGTTTTCTCCATCGGGTTCATACAAGGGTTTTATGATGGTTTTAGGTATCTTAGCTTCTTAACATTGATTCATAAAACTTATAACCTCAACCCTTGAAAAAATTCAATTGAGATCAAGTTATGACTCCCCTAAAATTTCCCTAACTACTTGAGGAACCATGCACATTGTTCATATAGGAAAGAGTAAAAGAAAATGGGTCTCAAGATTATTATATTCATTCTAAATAGGTCTGAGATAGAATTAGGCCAAAAAGGCCAATTTGAGTTGTATTATATAAAACAATGTGTCTAATAAACCTTAAAATATCCCCTAAATTATATCCCATGGTTTTGAAAGATCATATGGCCTTATGGATGATATTAGGCTCCTTGAGGGTTTATGTTTAGTTTTAGGCCTAGTAGACCTAGACTGTATTTATATGCATATGATCACCATTGAGTGGATATAATGTATTTATATGTTTATCAACATGTATTTTTAGTAAATTAAACTTTATACATATTCCCACAATATTTCAAGACTCTCTCATTCATTTTTTCATCATTCATATACTAAAACTATAGGTTGGATTGATTATGGAGTGCCCTCTATCTGAGATAAAATAGATATAATGGAGGTATATTTTATGTCATTATGACCTTTTTTTACTAATTTTAAATCTTGATTATATCTCAATAAGTCTCAAGACCTCAAATCCTCTAGACTAGCTTTTAGGTCTAATGATTGTGCACAAGACTCTGGTTGAGCTTAAAAACCTTGACTTATGAATATAGGTTGATGTTATTAATTATTGAAAACAAAATTAATGTTTCATTACCACTATTATATTGGTTTCAACATGTTCCATCCATCATACACATATGCCTACTTCCTTAAACTTTTACTCTCCATATGCTTAGGCTAGTCAATGAATGTGTCAGACTATAGGATGTAATTTAGAATTCATAAGGTTGTTGTAGGTAATTATTTATGTGTAACTACTATGTTTCAACCCTATAATTAATTCTAAGGTTATTAATGGTATCTCACACCTAGATAGACATATTTATGCTTTCATATTCTATCATCTCTCACCATTAACACATTAGTTTTCACTGCTTCATTATAAGTTCATTTTGGTTTCAATAGTATTTTAGTTCACTAAGTATCTCTAGTGAAAACTTCAATAAGTTTTAATCCACAAAACTATCCTCTTTCTAAACAAAATGACTTCCAACTATGCTTAGTTGTGTCCTCTAGGTCTAGACTGTAAGAGTGAAATGATTAGACATATCTAGACCTCAAAAATGTTCACCAATAGATGACACTATATTAAGTAGAAACCTTATTTAGAGAAATTAAGCTAATTATTCCCTCTTTGAAACATTATTCAAAATGACACATATCCATCTATATTTTCATATATGTTATAGTCTCTCCACCTACACTATGATCCTCTCTTGATCAATGAATTGGTTTGAGGTGTCAAAATAAGTTCAAAAATTTTCACACATGTTTTGGTCTCCATTTTAGGTCTAAACATGATTGGGTTTATAGCATCAACCTGTAGATGTTTCTTGAAGTGGTCTAGATGATTTACTCTTGAATATGATTCTCATAATCAACTTCTAGCCTACAACCTATTGTACCTAGCACCCCCATTTTTTTCTACATTGAAATAGGGACCCACCTTTTTTTAAATGTGATCTTAAAGGGGAATCCTTTTCATATGTTTATGAAAAATTTAGGAAATCTAGGAAATTTTACCTTTTTGGCAAGATGATATTGGCATTATGTTTATGAGACTAACTTGTGTATTGTGGATGAATTCTTCAGGTTCATAGTCTTCTAGTTAATTCGTTTGATCTTCATTAAAAATTATCTTTTTAGATGTTATGATTTGGGAAATTTTTGGTCCTTCAGGCTTATTTTTATTAAACCCTTGTTTTGTCAGAGAAATTATTGTGGACTTTTTATTTGAAACAATTCTCCCAAAATAATTCAACCTATTAACTCTTTACCTCAAGGAATTATGGATTGCATACACTTTCCCTAAAACAAATTACTCGATGGATTATCCCTTTGACCATATCTAAAATTATCCTTCAAAACTTTTGGAAATGACTTTTAACCATATGAGAGTACCCTTTAAGAATTTCAAAAGTTCCCTTTGGCCTTTAAAAGGTAGACCCTTTAGGAAAAAAATTTCCCTAAAATAGACCCTTCAAATTCTTTCCACCTGCCCTTCAAAGCCCTTCAAACTAGCCCTTCATAAAGTATCCCTTGCCATTATGAACTAGCCCTTAGACCTTTTTCAAATCATCCATTTAGCCCCTTCTTGACCACTTTTTTTAGGGCACATACCCTTAGAGTTTTGTGTGACATATCCTTAGAAAGTTTTTTTGAACTCCTTACCCTAAAGGACTTATCCTTTAGGATATTTATTTTGACCTTTTCCCTTAAAAAGTTCCCTTTGGCTTTTATAAATGAAGCTTTTTACCATGGACATGCCCTTTGGGACTTTTGTCCCAAAATTTTTTTCCCTTATGAAATTCCTTTAGACATTTTTTTGGGATAATTATTTACTTTAGGATTTTTGAAATGACCCTTATCCATATGAAAGTACCCTTTGAGAATTTTATAAGTGCCCTTCAGCATTCGTGAAGTAGACCTTCAAGACTTTTTTCATGGATAAAATTCCCTATGAAGTGGAATCTATAGATCAAAAGTAACCTTTGGGTAAATTTAAAGTTCCCTCTAGACCTTAGAAATATCCCTTAAAAAGAATTAATTTGATACTTTTGATCATATGAATCCTTCAGAGAGACTATTGTGGACACTTTCTCTAAAACTAATTCCTCCAAAGAATTTATCTACAAACATAACCCCAAAATAAATTTTTCAATGTACATCTTAAAGCATTTTATTGCTAATCTAATCATACTGATCTATTATAATAGAAAGGATACTTCCTATTGATATTTTAAAGGCCCCCACTAGCCTAAGCTAACAAATTTGAATTATAAGTGAAATGAAAGCCTTAAGTGAATGTTGCACATTTATGTCACATGAATTGTTATTTAATGTCAAATTCTATATAGGCAATCTGATAAAACTAAAGGCTATCATTTCTATTTGAGCTAACTTTTAATTGAATTCCTATATTATCTTTTTACAATAAAGAGATCTAGTTTCTACTTCAAGAGTATACAACTAATAACAATCAAGCTAGATTTGAGTCATTTACATTGGCACATAGGTTTAGATAACACACAACATGTTAAGTAAGAGAGAAATATGAAGAATACAACCATGGTGTTTACATCCAAAACATTCTAAGGTACCAATCCACCATCTCCATACTCAATCAGAGATTTAAATGAATTCACCTTTATAGTCTTTGACACCATAGCATTCAGAGATAAGTATAGGAATTACATAGCATCATGGGATGCTATTGATTTAATGGATGTCTTTTCATTTGAGGAAAATATAACATCGGTAGATCAATTATTTGTAAAGGAATTATTAGCTTACAATTTCCAAATACCACAGTTTTTTATTGTAAAACCAAAACTAATCCCTATATGGACCTCTTGTAGACTTATTCTTTATCAATATAATATCACAAGATGCATTATTTCATCATTCAAACAATAATATAGTGGTTTATTTCATCTCAAGGGAAGATTTTTAGAGATATTTATCATTAAACATCCATGATGTCTACTTCAATAAGCACACATTGGTGTAATTAAACATAGAGTCCTCGATTGAGAAATTGTTATAGTCATGGTTCCTCCCATAGAAAACTATCAATTGGAAGACAAAGAAGCCAAAAGGGGCCATCCCAATTGATAGGTTCAAGATGGGTATCTGCATCAACATGGTACTCCTTAATAGATTTTATGGTATGCCTAGCATCCACTATATCAACTTCGATTAGGTACCATTATTGTATATGTTGCTTAGACATGACACTGCTTATGCCCTTAATGAGATATTAAGCCTATGGATAATGGAGCAAATTATCTAATAAGATAGGCATCTTACAGCCATTAGGAATTTATTCATGATGTCTTATCTATTGGATGTAGTCATGGGAATATGCTATAAAGACCTTGGGGCATTGTGGTCTTTAGATATTGATTGTAAAAAGAATAGAATTTGTGATTACTATCAGTTTATGCATATCTATTGCTATACAAGGCACATGGTGAGAATCTTTGAAGATGTTTATCCTTAGATTTGGAAAGTTATTCATAGCTTGCCTATGCCTCAGATTGCACATAATATAGTTAAGAACCAAGCTAAAAAGGGATATTTCTTCCTCTACCTCAATTTTACTATCATCATAGTATGGGGGAATAAGGTCTACCCCTTGTGTGTGCCAAGGCTTGTTCAAGATAAGTTAGTAAAATAAGAGATTGACTTATAATTATGGAGAAGTGTAGAGGAAGACTTGGAAAGGCAATATAAAGCCTTATATTTTAGCTAACTAATCACCATCAGTAGAATGGCATATATAATGAGAAAAAACTCATAAATGTAGGTGGAAAATCTAAGAGCTATCCTTTCACTACACTTCCAGACAAGGACTAGGATCCCCATGGGTGGATCTAGAAACATATCCATGTGATTAATATTCCATATAGTCATTATCCATATGACTATGATTTTGTATTTTTGAACACTTAGGTAGATGAGGAGGTATTAGAATGAGCATAACTTTTAAAATCATATGAGGATTATTTGACGATGATCCAAGGTGAGCCTTTTATTTCCACCTGAGAATTAGATAGAAGGAGGGAACTTTTTATGGTGTGGAAGCATTTAGATTTTTGAAAAGGGGAATCCTCAAAGAAACCAAAGGACCATGTTTCCCCCTCCTACCAAGGAAACCCTATAACATTGAAATCAGTAAATAAGGAGCCTGGGCTACCCAAGGCTAACATGATTAAGGGAGTGTAGGTAAGAGACCCCATCAATCTTGACTCTAATGTGGAAGGACAAATACAAGAGGAGCCTACTACAAGTTCTACCCAAGGGCCAATTATTACATCTATTGAGGTGGCAACTCCTAAAGAATCATCACCTTTAGACTCACTAGCTCAAGTAAAGACCCCTTTGGACTATAAAATAAATAATAGTAGAGGTAGCTCATCCACTCATCCTCCACACTAAAAATTGGCTAGGGTAAATGTGGTGATAATTAAAGACATTGAAAATGACTCTAATGAGGAAGCCAAGTTAGAAATATTGAATGCTATAAGACTCCAAAAAGAACCAATAGAGATCTTTTTTTTAAGGTACCCAATCTTTTGATAGTATTATTTTGTCTTATTTATGCATTTTTTATTAGGGTGTCTCTATGGAAGTCCCTTCATCCATTCCTTCCACCTCCACTACTACTATTGTTCCTTCCATCTTCACTTCCATCCTATTCACCCAACCAATTCCTCTTATTCCTACTATCACCTCCATAATTAGAGACCTTAATAAAAATAAGGTGTCTAGGAAGGTGAAAATAGATTTTTCCACTTCTCAACTCCATGTTCAATCCACCCAAATCACCCTTCCACTTCCAACCACCACTTCCATAGAGGAGACCACTGTGACAACCAGTAGTAGGGGGAGGAATGCCAAGCCTAAAATAATCATAGCCCATCCATTTAATTAGTTTAGAGTGGTGGATTGGTATACGATCATATGGACTTCCCTCTCAAATGTCCTCACCAATGCCTTACATAGGTACTAGACTTGAGGAGAAGGGTTTCCCAACTACCAAGCTTTAAGATGACAAAACTCCCATCTATCTCTACATTATTTGACCCCCCACTAACAGCATCTAAAGGGTTAAGAAGAGAAAACTAGAAGATGATATGAGAACCTAAATCATCTTAGAGGAGACACAAGATGTGTTTTCCCTTACTAAAAGGCATACCAAATATCTAGGGCAACCCTTGTATTAAGAATATTTAGCATACCTAGCCTAGGCACAAAAGGATGTTATAGTTTCCATTTAATAGGGTACAAAGCTAGATTGGCAAGAGCTAGAAGTAGAGGTGTAGTTGATACATAAATAAGTGAAACAACTTAAATAAAATGCCAGAATAGTTCATATCTTACCTAAAATTGAAGCTAAGGTCTAGGAGGTGGCCTCAATATGTTATAATGCTTTAGAATATATGGAGTTTAAGAGGGCTAATATGGCCCCTCAGGTGAGTCAAAATAATATATTTTAAAACTCTTTAAGAGATGATAGTCCCAAATTAAATATGCTACTGGCCTACATAGGCAACTTGCTCTACAAAAATTTCAATTTAATGACTAAACTAGAGGCATCTAATACCTTGAACCTAGTAGTCATTAGGTAGGAAGATGCAAGATATTAGCTTTAGAACATTGGGGCTTTAGCCCCCAAATACCAAACACATGAGGCTCAAGTATTTTAGATTTTTCATGAGTTAAATTTATCACAAGTGAAAGACTCCACTAGTAATCTAGTTAGTATGCTCAATTTTGATAAGTTTATCTAGAAGGCAACCAATGAATTTAAACAAAGATTTCAAGGTTTCTCAATCGAAGAGATTAAATTAGAATTGAGTAAGAATTTAAAGAAGGTCACTAAAGTGGAGATATTCAATAATAAATTTCAAACAACCAAAGATGAGCATTCTAAGCTCAGTGGATAGACAAAGAGAATTCATTAGCCTTCACTAGTAAATTTGGACATACTATGGAAGTAGCATGGAGAAACTAAAAAGGTTTATGAAGATAATGAAGCAAATAAAATTCAAGCTTTCATAGGTGTAACTAAAACTTCAATAGCCACATCTACTTCCACTCTCACCAAAGTGCATGTGGTACTTCAAATGAGTAAGCCTTGATAGGCTAGATCTCATGCATATAAAATTTTGTAGTGGTCTGCGTATTTTATTTTTGTGAGTAGATAATTATAATAATTGAATTTGTATTTTGTGTGCACACACATGTTACATGACTTTGAAAATTAATATTATTTATTTTTATCTCTAAGATAGTTTTGGAACTACATGTTTAAATCGATGCTTGTAACCACATACATGAACTTACAGGATGAGGTGACCCCTTCCCCAAAGTCTATATAATTTTAACCCCACTTAGTGGAGAGAGAGTCATAAAATTTTGGAATATAAAGTAGTGAGAAATTTTTATCATCAACAAAGTGTCTTGAGTATTTTATTTCCAATTCTATGTAATTGATTATTATTTTTATGGTTGTGATTCAATAAATCTTAAGTGTGATGTAACTATGAGTATATTTTTGATTTCTTGATTGATATGTTGATGTTAAGATGTGAAATAGTTAATGAAAGATATTTAAATATATCAATAAAGTGATTTAGGTTATTTAAATCATATTTTTTAATGTGTATTTATGATTTCTTTGGTGTAGTTTTTGGTGTGCATGCAATAGCTACCTCAGATAATTTTCTAGCCCGAGTCATAATCTCTTGATCAAGGGTGTGCAATATCTAGCCTAAAAGGATAAACCTTTATCTAATGCATGTGAAATTCTTACATTTTTATCCACTTATACTTATTATCCATGTTTGACTACATATGTGTTATTGCTGCTAGAAATAAACATTAGTTTGAGAAAGCATAGGTATGTTCAAAAACCAACTAGGGGAGTAATTCTCAAGGACCACAAAGTCTTATTATTTTCCCTACATTACCTTCCTTTTTTAAATTTTTTTATTGATATATATCCACTCTATATTATAATCCAACCACCCATCTAACTCACATAGTAACTCTCTCTATTAGAAAGCCACACCTCTATCCAAAAAACCTTGTTAAAAACCTACATACCCTACCTGATATTCCATCAACAGGTTGTCAAAGAATGCATAGCTATAACCCATGCTTTGGAGTGGATTTTACCTCCATTGAGATCTTAAAATGTTAGAAGCTAACTTAATAAGGTTGTGGTGTGCATAAAACCCACATCAATAGTTTCACTGGCACTAGGAGGAGGGATTGAATTTCCTCCTAATAATAGAGGTTAGTTCTTGTGTAGAGTTGCACTAGAGTCACCTAAGAGAGTGAACAGATACAATTCCAAGGCTGGTTTATTGGTATCACCCTTGGCAAGCCATAGGAGGCCTAGAGCTATGCTAATAGCTTTAGTTTATAATAATCCAACTCCATTAGGGCACCCTTTACCCATAAGGAACCTTTTGCCTATTAATCAACCAGTGGATTGAAAACAACCATGGTTAGTTGGATCTACCATTTCCATTTCAAGAGATGTGCATGATTTAACCTAGAACCCTAAAAAATATTTAACATCCTTTTCTCTTTCAGGGCCAAGAACCATAGAAGAGCATACCAAATCTATTAAATATACTTTAAGGTTAATGAATGTAGTTGATGAATATGTTTCATATTAGTTATTCCCTTTTACTTTAATGGATGCCACTTATGATTTGTATTCAAATCTAATGGAAAACTCCATCACCAATTGGGAGGAGTGTCAAAGGGTTTTTATTACATAGTATAGATAGGTCACCAATCTTGGATTGTTATATCAACACATCACCAACATGAAGAGGGAACCTAATGATCCCATCTATGCTTTCAACACAAGATGGTAGAAGATATATAACTATTTGACCCCAAGGTATAAACTAGAATTGGTGTTAGCATTAGAGACGTAAAAAAATGACTTAGATCCCATTACCATTGTGTTCTTAAGAAGATCACTTGTTACCAATAATTTTGTGTTAGAATTAAAATAAGCCATTAGAATCGATAGATAGCTTAACCCATAGACACCTAGGGCACCTAACATCATCAATGTATTCATAGCACTTAATTTGATACCACATGTGAAGTAGAATGTCCTAACATGTAATCAAAATCAATTATATATGTTGTCATCATTGACACAAAAGACAACCAAATTTTATTTATTTAAACAATCATGTGATAGGCAATAGTTACTAATAGAACTAATATGTAATTTCACTTCCTATGGCTATTCTATAAAATTTGAATTAGATTCTATTCATAAGATGGTTAATAAATTGAGTAACAATTTTTTGAATATGTAATGAAAGATGGTCCATACTAATGATCTGATTGATGACTAGAACATTAGGTTCCAAATATATAACATGACATTTAATATGCCTACAAATTATATGGAGGAACTTGGCACACTCTTAGAAAACAACATCACTAACAAAAATTTGTCCAATTGGTGTAGGATACACAATATGCCCTAACATGTCTAGCTTGATTGTATTAAGTTATATATAGCATTTGAGATATTTTAGAGGGAAGTAAATCGGTAGGATCAAATGAATAATCCACCAAAATCTCATTAGGACCTTGGATCTTATAACACATCCATGTTCTTTGAGACTCACAAATTCCCCTTCTCAAGAGGAGATGACAATGAACCAATAGATAATATAGATGACAAGATGACAATGAACCAATAGATAATATATATGAAATTCATACTCTCCATTAGTTTCAAAGAGGTGCATATAACTTAAGGAATAAGTATCTGCTTACCACCTCAACTCCTCCAAATACCACAATGATTCATCCAAATCCCAAATTGGATAACAATCCACCCCCTCCAAAAGGGAATTATCAACCACCAAACAAAGAGGAACCAAATAAAGGAGTATATAATATAATAGAAGACATGAAGAAGATTAAGAAAAATATAACTCCCCATGAGTTAGCCTAGTTGACCAAGCAAAAGGAACTATTATGTAAATCCATTACCATAAACATATGGATAAAACTAGAGTGGCTATAGATAAAGAAAGGGTTGTTGATGCCAATGTCATTTATAAGAGTAACCTTAATGAATCACCATTCTTACTAACCATTAGATCATTCTATAAGAATATTCATAACTATTTGGTTGATCGGGAGCATCTATAATTGTTATGCCTACTTATATATGTAAAAATCTTGGTCTCACTCCTAGCCCTTCAAAGAGATCAGTATCTCAACTAGATGAAATGGTAGTACCAGTGGTGGGAGAATTGAATAATTTACACATTCAAGTAGCATCATAAACAAGAGTCTAGATGACTATAGATATCTAGGTAGTAGACATATCAAAAGGCTACATATTATTACTGAGAAGAGATAGTCCAAAATGCTTAAGGGTTATCTTTCCATAGACTTATCACACATCTAGCTACCATTGAGAGGAGTTATAAACTAGATAAAAATTGATAGAGATCCAAGAATGAAATATCCCATCATGGAATACAACATCAAGAATGAAGAGGTGAAGTATGATTCTCCCTCATTGGGCATTTATACTTTTACCACACAATTGAGTGAAAAACCTATAACTGGAAGGTTTGAATAATATATGGACAATGCATTTTGATAGAGCTAAGTCCAAGCAAGTATCTAGTGTGGGAATTTAACTAATTTATCCACAAGGTAAGAAGTTCTTATCCACCTATAGATTGTGTTTTTTGTGTATGAATAATAGAGATGAGTATAAGGCTCTAATCTTAGGACTATAGTTTTCACTAAAGAATAATGTAAAATAAATAAAAGTATTCAGCAAATCATAGTTGGTAGTTTACCAAGTAAGAAACAAATACCATTGAAAATTGTCTTATTTGAAGAGGTATAAGAATAGAGCATGGGATTTAATTTAAATCTTTGAATATTTCAACATAGTAGCACTCTTGAGAGAATAAATTAGGCCATTGATTCATTAGCTACAATTTTTTTCAATCTTGAGCCATTACAAGAGTTTTAGGTAAAAATATTTTCTATTAAATTGGTTACCATCACTCTATTCTAGATAATGTAGAAAAATTTTAGGTCTTCAATGATGATTAGAAGATTATCTAGTTCTTAACCAATTTAGGGATTTTAAATCCCAAATCATTGATGATAAGGATATTAACCATTTATGTCAAGAATAAACAAATAACGAGGGTATTATCCAACTTAAAGAAAATCAAAATCCAACTAGCTTAGTCTCCTTGGAAAGATCATTCAACTTAGATCCTCAAGCACATAAACTCAGATAGCCTAAGGTCAATGAATCAGACTTCAAGAAGGAAAATTTGGGAGTTGGCCATAACCCACACTATGTGAATATTGCCCTCAATTATAACATGGAGGAAAAACAATGAGTTAAGGATTTGATTGTTTAATATAAGGAGATTATCACATATATATATGAAGACCTTGAGGTATATGACCCATAGGTCATCACTCAGACAATTCCCTTGAAGCAATACCATAAATTGTTTAGATAGAGGCAAAGGTCAATGAACCCTATTCTAGAGATTATTATTTATAAGGAAGTGGAGAAGATATTAAGTAATAAAATCATCTTCCCAATATGACATTCTACATGGGTGGCCAATTTGGTCCCAGTTAGAAAGAAGAATGGTGAGATTAGATTATGTGTAGACATCATAAATCTAAATAGGTATTTTGAAAGAGATAATTATCCTCTACCTTCTCTAGATGAGGCAATATAGATAGTGAGTGGTTCTAAGATGATGTCCTTTTTTGGATGGAATTTTAGGCTACAACCAAGTGTTGGTGTATCTCGATGATAGAATGAAGATGGTGTTTACCATGAAATGGGGTACTTATGCATACAAGATGATGTATTTTGGCTTGATCAATACATGAGCAACCTTCCAATATGCCATTGATCATGCCTTTAAGGAATAACAATAAAATGCATAATTATCTATATGGATGACCCCATAAATTTCTCAAAGAATAGAGAGGATCACATATCTCACCTACATTCCATATTTGAAAGGTGTAGGAAGTTTAGGATTTATTTAAATCTAAAGAAGAGTATATTTAGAGTCACTAAGGGGAAACTCTTAGGACATGTTATCACAAAATATGGGATCACCATCAATAAAAAAATAATCTAGTCAATCTCAAAGATTCAAAAATCAAATAGAAAGAAGGAACTTAAGTTATTTTTTTGGAAAATCAACTTCATCAAGGAGTTTATCTCAGGGGTTGTAGAAATTGTCAAGCCTCTAAATTCTATTCTCAATTAGGATGCTAAAATATAATGGAGAATTGAAGCTAAAAATTCCTTCCAAGATATAAAATATGTCATATCTTAGGCTCTAATATTGATTACTCCATAATTCAAAAATGATTTATATCTATATCCATTTGCCTTAGAACACACCATTTTTATTGTTATCACACAAAAAAAGGACAAAACTAAGCATCCAATTGCCTTCATGAGTAAAAATATGAAGGATGTAAAGCTCAATTATTTGATGATTGATAGGAATATTTTTTATTTTGTCAAAGAAATAAACAAATTTCAATATTATAACTTGAGGAACAAAACAATCACCATTGTACCTGGTTTGGCTCTCAAGCTTACCCTATCATAAAATGAGTAGGGAGAACATCAAGGAAAATGGATGGCTAAGCTCCAAAAATTTGACATAGAGATTAGGCCTATGAAGATCATCAAAGTACAAGGAATTATTCATCTCATGACTGAGATGGATCCTGAATCACAATTGAAGAGGTACACACAACACAAGTTTCTAAATAGAAATGGTATACCAATATATTCTATTACTTACTTATAGGAACCTAACCCCAAAAGCTTAGTATGGATATAAGGGGGGCCTTATGGCTCAGATATACTCATTTCATGATCAATAAAGGAGTACTCTATAGAATTAAATATGAAGGAATTCATCTTAGATGTGTATCTATAGAGGAGGCTAGGGAAATTCTAGAAAACATGCATCAAAAGATAGGTAGTGGTCACCCTGCTGCGAATACCATAGCCCATAAAATTTTGAGGTTGGGATACTATTAATAAACTATTTTCAAGGATTCTCATATGCACATGAGGAATTTCCATGAATTTTAGGTGTTAGCCAAGAGATAAATACACGTGGCATTGCCTCTATAGCCAATCATCAAAAGAAAGTCCTTTGCACAATACGTTTGGATTTTATTTCTATAATTAAATTAAACTCCTTAGAAGCCATAAATTTAAGCTTAAATCTATAAATTATTACACTAGATAGATATAATTAGTTTCCATAAATAATAGTAGAGCACAAGATGTAATTTTATTTTTGGAGGAGCACATCATGACTAGATTTGGCATGCCCATCTATTTAGTATGTGACAATGGACTAACATTTATATTAGTAGATTTTACTAAGTGGGCACATGAAAATCATATTATAATCAACTCATCTTCTAACCACTACCCTTAGGGGAATGGATTAGTTGATTAAATAAATAAATATCTAATTGAGTCAATCAAGAAGTCTGTAGGGGACAATCATACATACTAGCACAATCTACTAACATATGCTCTTTGGGTAGAGTAGATGAGATACAAGAAAGACTTAAAATATTTAACATACATGTTGGTGTATGGATGTAGACCAATTTTTAGTATCACATTAAATCTACCCACTTATCAATTCATACAAGATTACATGGTAACAAATGACAAAGTGGAATCAAGATTATTAGATATAATAAAAATGGAGGATTCAAGGATTGAGGCTTAGCAAACATTCTAGAAAACACTAAGATGTAGTTAAAAGTTTTTTTGATAAAAGAGAAAAGTCAAATCATTTATAATTTTAGATTTGGTGTTACTATGGGATAAAGCCCATGAAAAGAAAGTACACCATGATAAGTTTGTTCCATTATGGATCAGACCATACTAGATTTTAGAGATCATGGGAAATAATGTGTTTCATTTTAGTGAACTTTAGGGCAATGAGATTACACATGTAGTGAATGGATAGTTCCTAAAGAATTAATTCAGATCTATTCCATCAACAGATATTATTGATTGAGAGGATTCAGATAATTTTAGACAAAGGACTAGATTAAATTTATATGGTTTCTAGATTATATTTCCATGCTTTCTAGAATATATTTTCAATGCTTTTTGGTTTAGTTATCCTTCTTTTCATTGCTTTGGTTTTCTTAGGTTAGATTTTAGTGATTTCTAGAGTATTTTCCTACTTTCTAGATTAGTCATATTTATTTCTTCTTTGGCATTCAAAGTTGTGTTTGCTCTAGTTATTGTTGAAACTAAAATCCAAAATAATTGACTATGAGAAGGGGGAAAGTAATTTTGACACATTTTTGGGCTAGTTTATATATTAGACATATTTTTGTGTCTTGAGGCTTTAGAATGAAGGGAAGTGATCATATGATTAGTTTGAATTATGTCACAATTAAATACTTGTATCAGGCATATGTAAGTTATTCTTTGGATACTTCATACAAATTTAAGAAACTTCTCTTATTTTACTAGATCAAATGCACTCATAATGTTAAAAAATTTGTTGGAAGTGATGATTCAGGGTTGATATTTGGTTTGTAGGGACATTCTGTTAATGATTTTTTTTCTAATTATGCCAAATTATTGGGTTTTTCCTCCTCTCTCTTTTATACTAATATAAACTTAAGAAAATAAAAAAAGAGAAAGAAAAGAATCAATGAGTTCAAAAGAGTAAAATAAAATTTAGATAAAATTAAAGGAGCTCAAATGATGAAATAAGGTCAATGCACCATGTATCATGGTTGTGAAAAAATAATGGAGGAAGTGGAGAAGGAACCTAAGGTATCTCTATCAGGGATATGGATGTATGGATGGAATTAGAATAATGCCTAAGCTTCCCTTGATTTTATAAGATTTAAAAGATAATATAATGAAACCTACAACTACACCACAACCTTTTGAAAAACCCATCACAACAACAGCTAAATAAATAACACTCTTACACACATAGATCTAGGGATTTAGAAGACAAGTATATTGCATTTCTAATTTGAGCAATTTTTTTGGCATACTCCAAGATTGATCTAAATATTACAGACCAAAGTTTTGGGTTATCAAATAATCAAGAGTATTCCCCCTGTATGTCACCATTTTTTGTACCCAACACCCCACTTTTTTCTTAAAAGGAAATTAGGACCCACTTTTCTTCAAAATGTGATCTTAATGGGGAATCCTTTTCATATGTTTATGCAAAATTTGGGAAATCGAGGACATTTCACTTTTATTGTAGGATGATATTGGCATTGTGTTTATGAGACTAACTTGTGTATTGCAGATGAATTCTTTGGGTTCATAGTCTTTGGGTTAATTATTTTGGCCTTCATGAAAAATTATCTTTTCAGATGTTATTTTTTGGGATATTTTTAATCCTATTTTATTTTGGGCTTATTATTTGAGAAGCCTTATTTTGTCAGATAAATTATTACAGACTTTTTATCTAAAATAATTATCCCAAAGGAATTCGACCTATAGACTCTTTGCCTCAAGGAATTCTAGACTGCATACACTTTTACCAAAATAAATTCCCTAATGGATTATCCCTTCCACCCTATCCAAAATTATCCTTTGAAACTTTTAGAAATACCCTTAGCCATATGAGAGTACCCTTCAATAATTTTGAAAGTGCCCTTTAGCATTTGCAAGGTAGACCTTTTGGGAAAAATTTTGCCCCAAATTAGACCCTTTGAATTATTTTTACCTACCCTTTGAAGCCCATCAAACTATCCATTTAAAAAATATACTTTGGAATTTTGAACTAGCGCTTTAGCCTTTCCTAAATTGACCATTGACCCCTTCTTGACCACTTCTTTTAATGCACATACCCTTCAAGTTTTGTGAAACATACACTTCAAAACTATTTTTGAACCCCTTACCATATGGGACTTATCCTTTAGGATATTTCTTTTGACCTTTTACTTGAAAAAGTGCCCTTTGGCCTTTGTGAATAAACCTTTTTGCCATGGACATGCCCTTTAAGACTTTTGTCCTCAACCTTTTTTTCCTTATCCAATTCCTTCAAACATTTTGTTTTAGAGAATTATACACTTTAGGATTTTTGAAATAACCCTTAGCCATATGAAAGTACCATTTGGGAATTTTAGAAGTGCCCTTCAACATTTGTAAAGTAGACCCTTAAGGACTTTTGTTATGGATAAAATGCCTTGTGAAGTGGACCCTTTAGATCAAAATTACCCTTAAGGGAAATCAAAATTTCCCTCTATACCTTTGACCTAGCCCTCTAAAATAATTACATCAGGACTATTTCTTAGTTGAATCCTTTAGAGAGACTATTATGGACACTTTCACTGAAACTAATTCCATGAAATAATTAGTCTAGAAACATAATCCCAAAAGAATTTTTTAGTGTACATCCTAAATAATTTTAGTTCTAAGTCTCACCACACTTAGCCAATATAACAACAAAAATACTTCTTATTGATATTGTAAATATCCCACCAACCTGAGCCAATAAACATGAATTATATATGAAATGAAAGCCTAAAATGAACATTGCACATTTATATCACATGAACTAGTATTCAATGCTAGATTCTATATAGGGAATCCAATATGACTGAAAGTTGTCATTTTTTTTAGCTAACTTGTATTCTATGTCTTATACTATCTTACAACAAGAAAGATCCCTAGTTTCTTCTTTGAGAGTATACAGTGAAAAATAGTTAAGCTAGAGCTGAGTCATTTACATTAGAATATAGGTATATATAACATGTAATACATTAAGTAAGAGAGAAGCATGAAGCATACAACCATGGTGTCTACATCCAAAATATTTTGAGGTATCAATCCACCATCTCCATAATCAATCAAATATTTAATACAATTCACTGAAATAGTCTTTGATGCCATCATGTTTGGAGATAAGTATAGGAATTACTCAGTGTTATGGGATGTTATTGATTTAGTGGACATATTTTCATTAGCGGAGGATATAACATTGGTATATTTATTATTTATGAAGGAATTATTGTATTAAAAAAACTAAAGATTACACTTTGATACTATAAAAACAAAAGTGATGCCCTGTATAAACTTCTTATGTACTTATTGTTTGTTGGTAGAATATCATAGGACATGTTATTACATCATTTAAAAAATAATATAGTGGCCACTTGCAACTTGTGGGTATATTTTTAGATATATTTATCATTGAACATCCACAACATCTAATTTGATAAGCACACACTGGTGCAATTCAACATAGAGAACTCAATGGAGAAAATGTTATCATCATGGCTCTTCCTAAACCAAACTATCACTTGGAAAACAAATAAGACAAAAGGGTCCATCCCAAATGACAAGTTCAAGATGGGTATCTACATTGGCATGGTGTTCCTCAATAGATTATATGGTATGCCTAACATCCACTTTGTCAACTTGTATTGGGTATCATTATTGTATATGTTACTCACACATGATGTTGCTTACAAACTCATTGAGATCTTAAGTTTGTGGCCAAGGGAGAAAATTATCCAAAAAGACAAGCATCTTACACCCACTGGGGATTTCTTAATGATTTCATATATATTTGATGTAGTCATTATAACATAATATAGATACCTTGGTACATTGTTGTCTCCAGCCGAAAACTATGAAAATAACATAATTTGTGACTATTATTAGTGTATGCATATCTATTGCTATACAAGGCACATGGTGAGAATATTTGAAGATATTTATCCTTAGATTTGGAAATCTATTCCTATTTTGCTTATGCATTAGATTGGGCATAACATAGTGAATAACCTAATCAAAAAGGGATAATTATTCCTCCACCCAAACTATAATATCATCATGGTATGGGGGAATAAGGCTGACCCCCTATGTCTACTAGGGTTTGTTCTAGATAAGTTAGCTAAATAATAGAATGCCTTCCAATTATGGAAGAGTGTAGAGGAAGATTTGACAAGGAAAAAGAAAGCCTTATATTTCATCCAACTAATCATCATTGGAAGAATGACATATACAATGAGAAAACATCTCAGAGATGTAGGTGGGAAATGTAGGAGATATACTTTCCCTACACTTCCACACAAGGGCTCAAATCCTAATGGGAAGATCCAAAAACATATCCATAGGTTTAATATTTCATATAGTTATCAACCCTATGACTATGATTTTGTATTTTTGAATGCTAAGTCAGATGAGGAGGTGTTGGAATGAGTACAACTTACCAAATTATAAGAGGATTATTTGAGGATGATCTAAGGTGATCCTTCTATTTACACTAAGGAATTAGATAGTAGGAGTAAGGGATGGTAGCATTTAGATTTATGGAGAGGGGAATCCTTAAATCAACTAAAGGACTAGGTTAGCCCCTCTTAGCAAGGACCCCCTCTAAAGTTCAAATCAATAAAGAAGGATCATAGGATACCAAATCCTAGCATGACTAAGGGAGTGAAGACATGAGACCCCATTAGTCTCAACTTTGATGAGGAAGGTTGAATAAAAGAGGATCCTACTATAAGATCTAATTGTTAAGTTGTGGAGCTAAAAGCTTCACTATTATGTAAATGGTGGAGGTTGTTGGGTTACAAAGTAATCGACATCGGTCAAAACTTGTCGACATCGATCAGGCAGGAACTAGAATCTACCGACATCAATTATTCATTGGCTGACATCGGTCATCTCCAGATAGATAGAGACTGGCATTGGTCATCTATGCATTCTAGATTTGGTCTAATTTTAGATGGACAATTAGTTTGCATGTAAAGACTAATTTTAGTCTTGAGTCTGCATTTCTAATTTTGTTTCTAGCTTGTATCCCCATCTTCAAGTTCAATCTTAAAGACCAACAAAAGTTGAATGAAGATTTAACTTCTCCTTTGTTCTTAGCTTTGTTAACACATCTGTAGGGTTCTTATCCTTGTTAGCCTCTGTGACTACAACAACCTTTTGCAACTTTGAAATCTAGCTAACCACTATTCCACCAACAGTGAACACATATCCTGTGGTGCTTCTCCTACCATCCAAGTCACCTGCCATATCCAAATCTACATACCCATGTAGAGAAGTTTTTGACCCTCCATAGCATAAATTCCTACTACTGGTCCCTCTCAAATATCTGAGAATCCACTGAACTACTTTCCAGTGCTTCTTTCCTAGATTGGCCATAAACTTGCTGACAACTCCCATTGCTTGGGCAATATATGGGCTAGGTGTGCTAACCAGTTTTGCATCTTACATATTGAACCTCTCCAACACTAACCTAGCCATATGTCTCACTTGTCCATTGTCTCCTTCTTTTAACCTATGAACACATTCATTTTTCAATGCTTTCTTTTTGGCTGGCAACTCTACCAAATCCCACGTTTGGTTCTCTTTTAAGGAATCAATTTCCTCATTCATGCCATGCTCCCACTGTTTCCTAGATTCTACCTACATTGCCTCTTTAAAACTTCCTAGTTTTCCACCATCAGTGAGCAACAAGTAGTATAAAGAAGGGGAATAATGAATTTGAGGCTTACTTACCCTTTTAGACCTCTTCATGGGCATTTGAGACTCATTACTAGCTTGCTATTTGCCCAAATTTCATTCTAAAAAAGACTAATCTCAGTCATCTCTTGGTTTATACCTGATAGATGTCAGTTCCACCTAATTGACCTGACTAATGTCAGTTCTCTCTTGATCGACATCAGTTTCCACTTGCCTGACATCACTGACTTTGGTCTCCACCAGACCAACATCGGTTCTTGCCTGATCGACATCGATTCTCACCTGACCAATGTCAATGTCTGTGTTTTCTTGTGAGTGATGATTTTTACCTATGAGCTCATTTTGGATCATAACCTTGTCCAAATCAACATTGCCCTGCTCAAAATTATTCAGCCTCTTGAGCTAATCACTGTCTATCACCTTCTCCTTGAAAACCAAGGCTTTTCAGTTCTTAAATTTGTCAAAAACATTAGATTTCCTCTTTATGCAATAAATCCATACCTTTATTTTAGCATAACACTGTGATCCTCTAATAGAAGCTCCTTGAGCTGGTCCCCACACATCTATGTGAACAAGCTCCAACTTGTGCTTCTTCTTTGTTGACCCAATTTTGAGAAACCTCACTTTCTTCCCAAAAGTACAATGCTCATAGAAATCTCGATCTATGCTTTTCAAATATGAAATATTACCTTTTGACTTAAGAACATCCATTCCCTTCTCACTCATGTGACCAAGCCTATAGTGCCACATCTTTGAATCTGCATCCAAAGTAGATAAAACAAAAGGATAATCAGTAATACAAGTAGATAGATAAAGCATACCTACTTTCTTACCTCTTGCTAATACAAGTGCACCCTTAGAAACTTTTCAAGATTCCACTGTGAGAGTTACTATGTAACCCTCATCACCCAACTTTCTTGCAAAAATTAGACTCCTCTTTAGGATGGGAACATGCATGACATCCTTCAACACCCATATGTTGCCAGTCTGCAATTTCAGCTACACTTTCCCTTTGCCAACAATTTGACAAGGCTCACCATCCCCTAAATAAACTTTCCCAAAGTCTCCATGGACATAATCATGGAAAATTTCTCTATTTAGGGTTGCATGGAAAGAGGCACCATAATCTAAAACCCAATATTCTACTTTATCCAAGGAACATATAAGAGCATCCTGTGCAACAATACTTGCATCATTTTCTTCATTGTATTTCCTTCTAGAAGAGTGTTAATATAGATTGTATTGTTTCTCATATCACCTATTCTTTACTGTTTCTGACTCCAAGAAGAACCAGTGGAGCTCTCTCTTTAATGTACCTAATATTTTGATAGTATTCCTTTGTCTCATTTACATAGTTTTGATAAGGGTGCTCTGTGAAAGTCCCTTCATCTATTCCTTCCATTTATACTACCACTATTTATCCTTCCATCTCCACTTTCATCCCATTAACCTCACCAATCACTCTTATTCATATTGGCACCTCCATAGTTAGAGACCACAAGAAAAAAAGGTGTTTTGAAAGGTGAAAATGGCTTTGTCTACTTTTCAACTCTAATTTTAATCCACCCAAATTACCCTTCCACTTCCAACAACCACTTCCATAGAGGAGACTAGTGTGACAACTACTAGTAGGGGAGGAAGGCTAAACCTCAAATAGTCATAATCCATCTACTCCATCAGTTTCAATGGGTGGATTGGTCTAAAATCATATGGCCTTCCCTCCTAGATGTCATCACCAAGGCATTCAAGAAGTAATAGGAAACCCAATAGGAAATAGAAGTAGAGCTTGTTACCATAACCTTTGTTACATCTCAACTTGACATTCCTACATGGGTGATAGAATTAAGGATTAGGATTTCCCAACTTCTAAACTTTAAGATCATAGGAATCCCATCTATCTATATATTATTTGACACCCCCACCAATAACATCTAAAGGGTCAAGAAGAGAAAACTAGAAGATGATAGTAGAACCCAAATCATCTTAGAGGAGAGATAGTTAGTGGTCTCCCTTACTAAAATTTAGAATAAATATCTAGGGAAACCCTTAAATGAATAAAATTTAATAAACCTAGCCTAAGCACATAAAGATGTTGTAGTTTACAATCACTAGGGTACATAACTAACTCGACATGAGCTAGAATTAGAGTTACAGGTGTTGGAGAAGGAAGTGGAATAGATCAAATGAAATGACAAAATACTACACACCTCAACTAGAATTGAAGCTAAGGTCTATGAAGTAGCCTTGAGATGTTATAATGCATTAAAATCTATGGAGTTTAGGAGTGCTGATATGGCCCCTCATGTGAGCCAAATTAATATATTGTACCACTTCTTTAGAGATGATAAAACCAAATTAAATATTCTAGTGGCCTACATAGGCAACTCACATTATATAAATCTTAATTTAATGACTACACTAGAGGCATCCAATGCCTTAAACCTAGTAGTCATTAAGCAAAAAGAGGTAAGAGATTGGTTACAAAACATTAGGGATTTAGTACTCAAATACTAGGCACATAGGCTTAGGTATTTCATATTTTTTATGAGATGAAGTTATCACAGGTGAAAGACTCCACTGGTAAGCTAGTTAGTAGGCTCAATTTTGATAAGCTTATCCAGAAGGTAGTCAAAGAATTTAAATAGAGCTTTCAAGGTTTATCAATCAATGAAAATGAATTAGAATTGAGAAAGGATCGAAAGAAGCTCATTGAAGTGGAGATCTTTAGGAATAAATTTAAAACAAAAAAGGATGAGAATGTTAAGTTCCTTGGATAGACAAAGAGAATTCAACAGCGTTCACTACTAAATATGGACATCATACAAAAGTAGCATAAATCAACCCAAAAAATTAATGAAGATAACAAGGCCAAACAAATATAAGATTTGAAAGGTGCAACTACAACTTTAATGACCACATCTAATTCTACTCCCACCAAAGTGTATGCAACACTTAAGATGAGCAAGCCTTGATAGGCTAAATCTTATGCATATACAATTTTATATTTAATTTTTTTGAATAGATAATTGTAAAAAATTGAATTTGTATTTTTTGTGCATGCACACATTACATGACTTTGAAAAGTAATTTTATTTATTTTTAGCTCTTAGATATTTTTGAAACTACATGTTCAAACTGAGTATTGTAACCACTTGCATGAACCTGGAGGATGAGATGCCCCCTTATCTAGGTTTATATAATTATAACCACACTTAGTGGAGAGATAGAGTTAGAAAATTTTGGAATATAGAGTAGTGAAAATTTTTTATCATGAACAAAGTGTCCTAAGTATTTTCTTTCCAATTCCATGTAATTGATTGTTATTTT